>JBBBDQ010000122.1:4665000-4715000 GCA_037127315.1 Ascarosepion bandense | reverse complement strand
AAAGCTTGTTGATATTCATGCGATTAATTCAATTTCGTACTCATTTTTAGTACATTGTTAAAAGGTGCTCGCAATTGGTACATATTTGGCCAAGAATAAAATATTTTACTTAATAATTTGCTTAATAATGCGCTTCATGATTAACGGGAAATGTCTGTAGCTTCACTAAATTCGTGGGACGGATTCATGCCTTTAATGGCACATTCTCTAGAGGGTTCTGGTTTTATTTTCGTCGATTATCTGACATCCATAAAGAACTGATATTCATATTAACTGTATTTCTAACCGTAATCATGTAGTCTCCGAAAAACATTTTGAGTCAAATTTTACTTGCTGTATTTTATTTATTTATAAGTATATCATCTATATAATCAACGGCACCGTCTATTCTAGCCAGCTTCGTATCGATTATTTGCTGAAAAATACCATTTTTGTAATCATTTCACCCCAAGCAAGGTCGTTTTACTGTGCGCAGTGTTTTACATAGGAGGAAACTGATAAGAAAGACGTACAGCTTATAGGGAGTGTCAAGCAGAGAGTAAAAGTATTGTGAGAATACTGGTGTGATGAGAGTGGGGTGGACGATGAAATGAGCATGAGAGAAACGATTTGAGTCAGTGAGATAGATGATGACTATTGAACTTACATTTAAATTCTTGGAGATTGTAGCTGTCGAGAAAACATGTAGAAGGGAATTCCACAGGCGGGAAGTGTGAGAAAAGAATCATGTAGAATAACATTTTATTGGTTTCACTGTAAAAAGGTGATACCTAGTTGCTAGTCTAGTAGCTTGACTAAATTCATATATAGGGGGCACCAGAGGATTAGGTTTATGGGAGCAGAAGCCGTGTACCCGGACTAATTTTACTCTGAAAGATAATCTACTAAACTTGTAGTGTCTATTATGTGCATTAATAATCAAATAATTCTGGAGTTCATCATCCACTTTAATTTGATGTAATGCCTCAGTCAGTTCACTTTTTTAAAATTATCACTGTTTAATTTGTCTCAGTTGTTGGTCGAGGGAAATACTTGTGAGAAGAGGCAGTCATTCAACTAAGTCAGAAAATCTGGACATAAGCGAATCTTTTTTTGTCTATGATAAATCGCTAGTGTAACTCTGTCTTCATTTTTTTTTTCAATAACACGACGTATTTTTTTTAACCTACCAGGTTCGGTGTTAATAGAATTCAACAAAGAAAAGAGTATTTTCTTTTTAGGATAAAATATGATATTTCATTTTCTTATAACTTGCAAAATGACTTTCACTTTGTACTATTTTACAAATCCACTGCGAAAGTATTCGCGAATAAATTTTTTTTTTGTTTACTCAGTTTTTCTTTGGCTGTTATTTTTTGTTTTCTCGGACTAACAATTGCTTTTTCTACAGAACAAATTAAACGACTAATCTCAACAGTTCTATCAATTCTAGCCAATCGACGCCAACTAAATTCAAGTTCGAATTTTTTAATACGTAAACATCCGTATTTTTAGTTTTACCAGCGTGGTCGATAACACAAGGAATCTTCCAAAGAAAAACCAATTTCTTGCCCAAATATTTCTCGTGCAATCTAGGCTTGCTAATTTCATTCCAAGATTGTTCCTCACTAATAATTATGTCGCTACTAGTATCCAGCTGAAATCTTATTATTGTAGCATTAAAAATATTTACTTTCGCGAATTTTCGATTATTTGAAATTTCCAGTTTTTTAACGGGTAGCGCTACTTTCAGCAAGTTCATTTGTCTTTTATGTTTGTGCTGACTTTTTGTGTATGTTAATAGAGCTTCCTTTCTAAAATGAAACATACCACAAACACAGATATAGCATAAATTAAATTAGGTTGTATTTTTATTTCAGAATTTCTCTTTAGTACTATTCTATTTTGGCAATACTTATACTTCTGAAGTGCCATTTCATTCGATCTTCACTATATCGTGACTTAAATGGACAATTTTTGCACTCTTCTGCTACAGTCCATATGGTTAACTTTAAATCCTGTTCAAGTTTTGAAAGGATTTGAGTGCGTATTTTCGTATGAGTGTGTGATGTTAGAGCTTTGACGATGATTAGATATTTAAATCTGTCTGGGGATAATCTGCCTAGTTTAAATTTTTCAGACACATGCCGGTATATATGCCAACATTTTCATCTTAGTCATTAGTAAGGTTTATGCACTGCCAATAGTTACAAAAAGAACTCATTTCACAAAAGGTTTTGATAATATTGACTCTTGTTTGATAGTTGACATTTTCTCAGGAGTATTCGGCAAAATAAAATTAAAATATTTTTCATATTCAGCGGAGCAAACTTTTCGTAAAAGAAGTCGTAGTTGCTTTTTATCCGACCATACTTGACATTCTTCTCTAAAAATGACTACTTACTTTTTGAAATACAATAGTAATATAATATTTTCTTCTGGGATATAATTAAATTCTCTAATTGAGTTAGCAGTGAGACCGGAGAATATGAAACCAGCTATTTATAATCATCGAGATATTTTTTTCTTTTTTGTGTGAATTCAAATCCTCATCGATAGTGTTATGCCTTCATTCTACTGAATGCAGATAGCACAGTCATGAAATATAATATCAGATGGATCGACGTAGTCTTACTGAATTCTATAGTAAAAATATAAGGCTCACGCTGTTCTGAACATTTTTTGTATCAATAAATATGCTTCTTGAACAAGTCAATGTCATATATGCTATTTAAACAAGTCCAAGTCTTAAAAAGAAAGAAATTATGTATCTGCATGTGTTAATATAGAATGAAATGTGTTAATCCTTTATATTATAATAAAGACGTATATATATATATATATATATATATATATATCCTGTCTCGTTCATGGTGAGAGAGACAATGGCAGGACACCATCGGTTCCGTTCATTAGAGAGACAATAGTTTACTTCCAGTTATGAAAGCATTTGCTACATGTTTGCAGTGCCTTACTAACACACTAACCTGCTTCCATTTTATCAAACACTCTTCCCATCTGCCCAACCCTCATCCTCGCTATCCTTACTCATCTGTCACCTTCCTCCTAACATTCCCTATGTCTAACCACTCCTTCTCTTTACCTTCTCCTATGTAACCCCATGCGCAATAGTGGCAGTGGAATGCCTTGCTTGGGTTGAGATGATTAAAAAAAATTTTTTTTTTCTGAGAATATATCTAGTTTTTAAATTAATGTATATACACTACCGACCATAAGTTTGGGACCAGTTACATTTATTCTTTAAGAGAAATGAATAACACGTTTTATATTTAAGAAGAATAAATATAGGTATATTTCATTGTTGCTTGCAATTGTACAATGATCAAAACCAAATTTAACTTAGAATAATTACAAATTTAAGTAAAGTTAATTCATATCTTGTTTTCATCAAAGAAACCTCCACGAGTCTTTATAACTGCAGAGCAAAACCTTGGCATTCTTTCTAATAACTTATAAAAAGTTGGTGAAAGTGATTTCCAAGCATCTTGCTAGCATTTAAACAACATTTGTTCATTTTTAGGAATTTCATTTCGAACTGTAAGATCAATTTCATCCTTTATTCTCCTTCTTTAAAAGTGGTATTTAACTGCTACACAGCCTTTAAGCCCTGCAGAATTAAGGCGTCTCTTAACAATAGTAACAGACACTGGATGTTGTCGAGTAGAATCCATTTCAATTGTTACTTCTGGAACGATTTTTCTTCTATTTGTCTTGCAAGATATGATCAAGTGATTATGTTACTCTGGGCCTACCAGATCTTTTTTTGGCAATATTTAACTCAGTTTCACGAAATCGTTAAAGGCAATAATGCATGCCATTTTTTGTTATGTTTAGGTTTCTAGCGATAACACGTTCAAAATATCGTTCTTTCGAAAGAATTTCAACCTGAGCTCTTTTTTCAATGCTTATGTGTTTCTACCTTGCCATTTATACTGTAGTAATATGGTTTACAAAATAAATTATACCGTAATTATAATATCTGAATAAATCTGAATTTCTGGCAAAAACTTGATCACAATAAGAGGAGTCAAGTAGCAAACCGAGTAAATGTTTATTTTAAGTTGAAAAGAAGACTTTGTTTTACTTGATATCTGCATAAGAATATATGAACCACATAAAGATACTCAAAAGAAAATTCTGCTGAGGAGAGCGCAAAACAGAATCAGGTCAGAGATAAGACAAGAACAGTGCAGGTTCGACAACGACACAAGAACAAGGAACATGATACTTATTCTTAAGATGCTATCAGAAAGAACAGTACAAATGAAAAAGATGTGTACCTATGTTTTAAACACTATGCAAAGGCATTCGACAAAGTACGCTACGAAATATTGAAAGAAATAATCAGAAACCTCGACATATTTAAGAAAGAGATGAGACTAATCAGGAAATTCTGCTGACATCAAATCACCTGTATCCGGTTAAAAAACGACTTCAGCAAATATACAAAAATAGAAAGGGCTGTAAGACAAAGATTTGTCTTTTAACCGGTACTATTCATATTATAAAGTGCCACAGTTTTGAGAGCCCTAAAAATTATGACAAGGGTCATCATAGGCGGCCACAATTAGAATATGCTAAGATACAGATGACAGTGCTGGTAGTAGACATAGAAAAAAGCTACAAGCCCTCTTATAGAAGGTAGTAGAAGAAAGCAGAAAAAGGACTACAAATGAACTACAAAGAAACTGAATGCATGGTCATTATTCAAAGAGAAGCATAAATTGCTAACTACAGCCGTAGGATGCTAAAATAAAGCAGATACAGAAATTAAAATACTGTTCTAAGAGAAAACGGAAAATTGGTGTTAAAAAGTGGTGTTAAAATGTCTGACTCTTGTACATTAGAAAGAGCGGAGAAACAAGGGGAAAGGGAAGATATTTTAATTACAAAAAACGAAAGAGAATAAAAAAAATAACTACATAAGATTTATGTTCACTAAAATAAAATAAAAAAATCTACACAAAAAGACAGGTTCAGCGATATCAATAATACGGTCTACGATAATTCAGCTTACCGTAAAAAAATTCAGCTACAGACTTTAACTGGGCGAAGATAAATTGAAGGTAAATATAAAGGAAAAGGTTAGGAGTAGGGATTTCACTTTATTCTTTAGTTCATTTCGGCGAACAGAGCTTGCTCGTTAAATGTGTGTATTTTTACATATAAATACGAAAGTATATATATATATATATATGTATAGAGAGAGAGAGAGAGAGAGGGGGGTAGTAATTACTGAGAGAGCAGATGTAGGGGGATTGTCAAACACCTACTGTGGCTAGAAATGTCCTTCAAACCGCAAACATATTTAGAATATTTTCGATCATTTGTGTTTAAATGTTTGTCGCTTGTATATTAAAAGGAAAGGATAAAAAAGAGAAAATGAATCAAAGTTTTCAGTTACAGAAAAACATAAACATCTTACATAAATGCGATGGTTCATATTAAGGTGACTGCATTTTAGTCAAGATTCCAGATGCTCTTTCGGGAATGTTATAAAAGCATCTGCGGTTATTTGTTTTACTGGCAGGCATTCTGCACGGACTAACCATAATACCTGCAATAATACCAAACAAAATCATAATACCACTTTTTCACGACAATTTCACGATTATAATGACACTGATTTATAGTCTTGAACAATTCTATATCGTGGTAATATTGCAAATGGCTACCGTTTATTTCCTGTTGCGTAGAACAATACTGCTTTTTCATACAACATGCGCATAAACGTACTTCTATCATATTGTGAAAATATCGTTAAATTCTAACAGGTCGTTTTTGGACAAACCGAAAAGTGTCACCTTGTTAATATTTTGCAAATTAATATAACTCTATTCTATTCAGACTAGGGCTGAGTAACCTCTGAGGAAACAACCAATAATCCTCTAAAATACTTCTCTTTCTTTTGTGACGACCGGAATACACTTGTAAAGACTGGACTGCGCAAGAGAGAGAACGAATGAAAAATATGCCAAAACAGACATGGGCTGGAATCACAGAAGAGAATGCTAAATGTGCACTGAAAAAAACCACACAATTGGAAATTTCCCGGGATAGATAAAATTCCTATCTTTTGGCTATATTGTTTTAAAACAGCACATAAAAATCTAGTCAAAGAAGTTCAGAAAATGGTCAACGATCCCACTAAAATTTCTGCACGGATGACCAAAGGAATTACATTTTTTCTACCCAAGAATAGTGACACAAATGACCCGAAAAATTACAGACCAATTACATGCCATCAGACTACATACAAACTATTTACATATAGTTTAACAAAACAGAGATATTTCTTCATGGAAAGAACAAAAAGGGTGCAAACATGGTTGTAACGGATGTAAAGGTCAATTACTTATTAACAAGATGATCTTGGAAAACTGCTACAATGCAAAGAAAAATCTTAGTACTGCCTGGATAGATTATCGAAATGTATTCGATAGTGTACCACATTCCCGGATCTTAAAGACATTAAATAAATACAAGTCATCACCCGTCATCATCAATTTCATCAAACAATGTTTGTCGATATAAAAGACTTACTTCAATAATATGAATGGAACTTATAAGTCTGTTAAATTAAACATCAAAAGAGATATATTTCAAGGTGACTCTCTGTCTCCCTTACTATTTTGCATATCATTAATAGCATTAAACAGTCCACTTAAGAAGACAGAATGTGGTGATAAAATAGCTCAAAAAAAAATAAGCCATCTATTTTACATGGATGACATAAAGTTGTATGCAAAGAATGATAATGAGCTTGAAGGTCTTCTGCAAACAGCAAAATGCTTCAGTGAAGATACTGGAATAAAATTCAATTTGAATAAATGTACTAAAGCTACAGGTTTACGAGGATCGCTACAACAAACATCCTCAATTAGCTTAGGCTCTTCTGTAACAATAAAAGATTTAGAGCCAGAAGAAACTTATAAATATCTAAGTGTAAATGAGAGTGAAAACATTCACCATAAATAATGAAAGAAATAGTGCGTAAAGAGTATTGTAGAAGGCTACGACTGCTATTAAAATCTGAATTGAATTCTCAGAACAGAATTATGTCCAGTAATAACCTTGCTATCCCAGTGGTCTAATATAGTTTCAAAATCTTGAACTTGACTCTACACGACATCGGACGAATGGATTCTAAATCAAGACAGCTTCTTTCTAGGCATAGAAAACATCATCCAAAAGCTTTTGTGACAGTGTATACATACCCCGTAAAGAAGGTGGAATAGATATTATTCAGCTAGAATTGTCATACAAGACAACAAATATTGTCTTCCAACATACATAGAAACAACAAAGGAATGGATGATAGAATAGGTGAAACAACCTGAAAACAGAAACAAAAATATTCAATCATGAAAGAATGCAGTAAATACAAAGAGATTTATATTATGAGATTCTGTAGAAAAGCAAAACAGAAGTTAAGAACTAAATATTGCAGCAACAAAGATGAAAAAGAAAACCAAGGATAAAGCTCTGAACAGATGAAACAACGCTGGCAAGAGAAGCCTCTGCATGGCCAATATCCAGAACGTGGCAATAAATCCTATGTTCATAAAGGTTATACTCATCGATGGTTACGTGCATCTGGATTAAAGTCTGAGACTTAAGGCTTTATTCTTGCACCGCAAGACCAAAATATTTCCAATTCATGCAAATATTATACATAATAATATGGATGCAAAATGCAAGTTCTGTGATAAATACCAAGAAACAATAGACCATCTAATCTCAGGATGTTCTGTACTTGCTCCAAATAAATCTGAAAATCGACAAGATAGAGTGGAACAATATTTACATTGGACAATGTGCAGACACTAAGGAAAATATGTAAACAAACACGGTTATGAACTCCACCCTATAAGCCGGACATTATTGTTAAAAACCAGGAAGAAAAAACGTACCTATTAATTGATATGGCTTGTCCAGCGGATTGTAACTTAGCAACCAAGGAAGTCGAAAAACTGTCTTAGCAACCAAGGAATTCGAAAAACTGTCAAAATATAAAGACCTGTTAATTGAAATAGAAAAAATGTGCAAATTGAAAACATGAATCGTGCCAGTCATAGTAGATGCACTTAGAATGATAGAAATGGAACAAAACAACACATTGAAAGAATGCCTGGAAATCCCAGCTTAAATTATATACAAAAGATTTTCTTGTTAAGTACAGCCCACACACTAAAGAGACCTTTGTCTATGTAACGCTACAGATATTAAAGGAAAATAGAAAATCATGAAATGGAGCCATAACAGCACCAGAACCTGTCTTAGATCTTTCCGCACACTTGGTAGGTCGTGCGACCTTAGTAGAAATCAAATATGATGAAAATGACAACGTAATAAAGTATCGTACCAGTGAGAGTGCATGCACTTGGAATGATAAAAATGGAAGAAAAAAAAAACATGGAAAGATTCTCTCTAAATCACAGCTTAAGAAATATACAAAATATTGTTTTGTTAAGTACAGCCTACACACTAATGAGAGTTTCTTTCTATATAACGCTAGGGATGTTGGGAAGATATAAAGAAAACATGACATGGCATATTAAAAACACACCACTACCTGCCTTAGGTCTTGCTGCAGATTTGGTTTGTAGTGTAACTATAGCAGAAATCGATTTATGATGAAAAATGACATAATAATAATAACTACCGTAAAATGTGATGGTAGAAAGGGAACGTGAATTTAAAGGAAATAATAATAGTTAATTCAAATGATATTGATATCTAAAAATAATGATAATAGTCTTATTATTAAAAAAGGATAAATGTTGACAAAATATCTCTACATACGTATTGTGTAATTATATATATATATATATATATATATTAATGTATGTCAATAGGCAGAATATAATCGAGAATATGAAGGTTAATGTATAACTTTGTACACACAATCAAATGATGCTATGTTTGTTAAAATATAATTGTATATATGTCCTAGTTATTTATTTAATCCTCAAGTATCAGTATTAGGTTTGATAAAGAAATGGCTCTTAGCTTTTCTTCGGCTTTTCTCCAATTTCTTTTTCTTTTATGTGCCATGTCCTTTCAGGACGTAAGGAATCATCCCCTTCCACGTCTTCCTATCCCTGATGGCACCTAGCACGCTTTCTCCTGTTACCCCACTAAAACTCCGCCCCGGTATCCACCTGCCTAAGCCCTTTGCATATGTTATCCGCTACTTTCCCCTGTTCCCCTTTCCCTTTAACTTGTCTGTGAGTATCATATTCTCTTACGTTTCTTTCCTCATCACATGTTCCAGGAACGCTAGCTGCCTTTTACTGCTTCTAAGTAGTAATTTCTTGTTCATTTCCATCCTTTCTAAAAATTAACATTGCTAACATGATCGATCCGTGATAGCGGAATCCTTCTCTAGAAAAACATTTTAGTTGCTTCAAGATTTTTCTTCATTTTTGATAATATTGTACAACAATCACTGCCATATTGAAAAACAGACATAACATAGCAATCCAGTACTCCCTTCTTTGTTTTTAGCGAACTTTTCGTGTGTATTCATACTCTGATAAGCTTCTGGTATGCGTCATTGGCCATGTCATTTCGCCGTCTGATCTCAGTGTCAAAGTTTCTTTTTCCGTTAGAACATTTCCCATCTACTTAAATTTTTGTACTTGCTTGATTTTAGTATCCCCAACGTGTAATTGGGCTCCTCTGTTTGCTGATATACATACATTCGGTTTTCTTGTAGTTTACTTTAATCCTTTCTTTCGGTATTCTTCATCTACCCTTTTAGGAGGACTTCTAATTTTTTTCAGTGTCAGCTAGCAGCACATTATCATCGGTGTATCTTATGTTGTTCAGGTTGTGACGGCCAATGACGAATCCTGGCATAACGTCTCGGGTCCTCAGAATAGACTCGCTGTACAAGTCGAATAGATTCGGTGAAAACATATACATTTGTCTTACGCCCCTTTCTATCTTTGTATCTCTGCTGAGGTCTTTTTCTGTCTTATAAAGGTTTGATTACTCTGATGTCATTGCTAAATATATGGAGGTTGACTTTAACGAGTCACGAGCTATTTAGGTTTGTATATATAAAATACATTTACTTTAGAAGCTCTCTTGATACAATATATTCGGTATGTACATAGGGTAGCACTAACACTCTGTGACGTTGAGTAAAATTATTTAATATCTTTAAGTATCAAGGATTTATTTTTTAATCTTTTTTTCTAATCAGTTTAACCCAAGCAAGGCGGTACCGCAACTGACGTGAATGGGGCTACGTAAGAGAGTTAAAGTCTTAAGAAGGAAGGGAAAGTGAAGAGAAAGACGAACCAGCTAGAGTGGGTGAAAGAAAAAGGGCAAAGGAGAGATTGGAACACAGTCGTGTTCATATACTTGCTTCCATGACGGCTATAACCTCCATGAATTTAAATGCAATGTCAATTCCCATCTCTTATCCACTTAACTCCAGTCTTTTCTACACCAACCCGTGTATCTTCTTCTTTTCTTTTCTCTCTATCTTTGCAAAGGTCTTCAAACATGTGTTCCCATCTTCCCCTTTTCTCTTTGTCTGACACCCACTGTAACTTGTTAGTCTTTCTCTTCCTGCCTCAACTTTTGATCACTTACATAGCTCCATGCGCATCACTGGCGATATGGCCTTGCCTGGGTTGATATGGTTAAAAAAAAGCGAGAATATTTTAAATATAGTCATCGTGCTAATTAAAACGGAAAAATATATAGCCGTATCATTAAATATATTTAACAATAAATCACTAATATTGCTCTAAAATAAAATTGAAACGTTGCACACAGAAATATATATAGACATTTACACAGGATGGCCTATATATATATTGTAAACCGCAAGCAGATCTCTTTTGCTGTATCACAGCTCATCAATTTGGATAGACATCCGACTGCTTTTTACTCAGGATTGAAACCTGACCGGTTTGGCGTCAGTCGGCGATTATATTTCTGAGTTAAGGGCGCTCCGTAGAAATAGGCATATTGTTAGTGTGTTATATACCATGGAGTGAGAGTGTTCTTCTTCATTACTGAATGAACGATATATATATATATATATATATATATATATATATATATGACATGAATGAGATAAATTATAAAAGCTTCATCGAAAACAGCGACCCATTTTTAATACTTAAGAATCAATAATTAATGAATAAAAAAGAAGAAACACTAAATTGGAAAATCTTTTTAATGAACATTATATAGGAAACTATTTGCATTGTTTAGACTAATGTCCTCATTTTTATTGTCATATTCACGACATCGTAGACGTTGTGCAGTTTAGTCATATTTCGATCAGACATAAAGTTCTGGTTCCATGTGCCATGCTACTTCTTGATGTCAGGTAGTTAACTTCCTTAATCTAGGCTTTGTAAGTTATTTGTTCAGCTATATATTGAACGCAAAATTCCTTGGATGAAATTTATAGATCAACAAACGCTTTTATCCACTGGACCCTGTGTCCTTGAGAATGGTAGACCCATGTGATCTAAATAAAGTATTCAGTTCGAAATTATAAGCTCTCGAAGAAGGCCAGAGCGTACTCCGACCGAAACGTGATGAATATGTGAATGAAGATAAAGACAAGGGTCGGAACAATGTAAATAATATACATACAGGTTGACCCTTAAAAACGGAACTAAATAAAATTAAGAATGATTGAAGAAAAAATATATTATTCAAAGTAAAACATACCATTTTAGAAACAATGATAGAATTACATTTTTTAAAACTTAAGTCCTGTACATTGAAATCTACTGTTGTGATTTCTCATTGACCGCTGCAATAGCTTAGCTGAGGTACTATAAATTTCATCCTGATTTCTCCTTTTTAACTCTTCCAGAGTTTTTGGACGAGTTGCGTACACTTTACACTTAAGATAACTCCCTAAGAAAAAGTACAAATGTACAAAGCTAGCAATCTAGGGGGCCATGGAACATTACCAAATCTTGAGATCCCACGGATACCAAACAGTTCTCGCACATCTTCCAATATTTGCCGTGCAGTGTGTGATGTATCTCAATCCTGTTGAAACCAGATTCGTGTAAAGAATTGTTTAATTCTGGTGTCTCCTCTTAACGATTCGCAGTGACAG
This sequence comes from Ascarosepion bandense, assembly GCA_037127315.1. Classification (NCBI taxonomy): domain Eukaryota; kingdom Metazoa; phylum Mollusca; class Cephalopoda; order Sepiida; family Sepiidae; genus Ascarosepion; species Ascarosepion bandense. The sequence continues at coordinate 4,702,894 of JBBBDQ010000122.1, read as the reverse complement.
TGACTGAGATCCCCTGTTCATTTTTCAAAATATACTTTCCGATGATACCATGTAATGAAACAGCACACCATACTGCCACCTTATTAGCATGTAAAGGGCGCTCATGAACTTCATTAGGAGTTGTGTCTGTCCTGGAACGGTAGTTCTGCTTATTCCCGTATCACGTGAGATGAAAATGGGCCTCATCTGACATCCATAACTTGTTTAGAAATCCATCTTGATTCATGATTACTGAAATGGCAGTGTTTACTTCGTGAGGCTGCTGTTTTGCAGCAGTGCTGCCACTTGCGCATATCTGCCAATACAGACTACAAAAATTCCAGTTTATTTTGGGGTCAACTTTAGAAATTTAGACAAACATTAAACAGGAAGTTGTTAAACAGAAGATTAAGAGATGAGATATTTTAATTGTTTCTGTATGAAAGTGCTGAAAGCAAACTGCAATGGAAATGTATTGAAATATTTTTTAATGTGAAATATTCAGCCTTGATCATCACTTGCTGCATAAAAGAAAACTTTTGATTCATTTTCATGTTTGCGTTATTCCTCATTCTAATTTTCACAATTAAAATATTTTTTTTGGTTTGTATTTAGGTTTCATCAATAAATGGAAAGAAAATCAACGGAACACCACAAAACCTTTACCACATGAACTCAGAATGTCAATCTAAAGAACCAACGAATTTCAAAGTAACTTTTGTATCATCATCTCTATATATATATATACCATTACGAACTCTTTTTAAATCATTGCCTATTCATCTATCTCTCCCTCTTAAGTATTCAGCCGTATCCCACTCTTTATCACTGTTCATTAATGCCTCCCTTTTCTTTGTTTTTTTCTATCATTACCTTCTTTTGTGATGATATTTAAATAAAATAAATGCATGTTGGAAATAATACCCATAGTCCATTCACTACTACCACTGCAGTCTGGAGTGGACAATTTTTACTCTGAGTTTTATTAAAATTGAAATGCTGCACGCACAAAAACACACACACACACACACACACACACACACACACACACACACACACACACATATATATATATATATATATATATATATATATATATATATACAGAGAGAGAGAGAGACTTAAGGATAATTTTTACATGTAGTGCAGGTGATATTCTAATAATTGTGTAACATGAGTACGTGGTTGTTAGCCTAGGATCGGATAGAATGAACGAGCTACGCTTTCTTATTAGATATTATAACGACCTGGAAAACAGAAAAAAATGTATTTTAGTTTCCCGTCTGAAATATATATCTCTCGGAATCATATGATTCGATTTGTTTTGAAATACATGTGATAAGTATTGTCAAATATCTGAAGTTAAAAAAAAAATTAAAATATTAATAAACAACTAGAAAATTATGTAAATTCGTATTAAGATTTTGTCGAAATTGAGATAAAATTATAATGAAACTAATAATGGTTGCAAAATGAACCTCAGAATATATGATAGTAATAAATACAACTGTAAATTTCAATAATAAATTATAGACATAAATAGATTACATCTCTCAAGGTAGCTTCATTAAATATTGAACTTTATTATTACTAAATTTGTACTTATTGGTCAAATATTCACTTTATTAGCTGATATTCTCCTCTCATTAATGTACGTTAAAGTATATCTCTTTACTTATATCAATAGTGCCAATTATATATATATACGGAAGCTTTCGTTTTTGCTACTGAATTATGAAACTTGTGTAAAGAACTCTCTAAATTGAATCTCCAGCTATTATACGGAACGCAGAGGAAATACAGATGATTCGACTTCTTGGAGGTACCTTGGCGTTTATTAATTTTAAGGACTGAATTTGTAAAATTACAAAATAGCACACATCTGAATATTCATCAGGTAACTTAGAAATGTAAATTTTTCAACATTCATTGCCATATAAGATTAAAGATATATAAAAAACTAAAAACGAATTATGTATGCATGTTCATTATTGTTATTATTATTATTATTATTATTATTATTATTAATATTAATTTTATTATTATTATTACATGTGGCAACAATTGTCTGTGAGTAATTTAAAGTGCCAACTTGTCATGTCTCATGCGGGATCAGTGATTGAAATGGTCAGTTTAGCAGTGTTATCTATGTATATTTGAGATGTTTTGTTTCCGCACAACCCAGTCTTTGCAGCACTGAAATGCTGAAATGTACTGGAATTTTGCTCACATGAATTTTAGTACATTAAATATGATACAAAATGCCCCTATAACAGCGGTTAAATTGTTCTTTTATGTTTACATATTTTTGTTGCTTCGAATTGAAAATCGTTTGTATTTGAGAGTGTTTAAATTACTATTTTAAAAATATTGGAATTCGAAAAGAATGCTATATTTGACAGTCTCCATTTTTTAAATCTGTTATGGCAATATATAAATTTGCATCAAATTGCTAATCAGTGCGTACTGGAAAATTTTAAAGTAAAATGATCACATCACCATTTGTGAAAACATCTGTGTTTCATTTGAGCTATGCATTCGTTTTCATCATTAATATTATCCTTTCATTTGAATTCTGTTGCATACTTAGTGATGGTAGTATCCCGCAAGCAGATAAAATGTGTTCAATTGTTTCTGGATATTCTTCTCATAATTTGAATTTCAGATTAACAACATTTTACAGTATTTGCGCCTCGAAATTCTCCAATGTTTCTCTCCAAGCATATATCCATGCACATACTGCATTAGACTGGTTGCCAGAAAAGAATATAGACACAAATCTGTCCTGTTATTTAATCCATAACTTAAGAAAAGAAACTGATAAATAGCTTTCTCAAGGTTATATGCGAGTCCAATCTGTCTTATTATTTAACCCATAACTGGAAAGAAGAGACTGATTAATACCTGTTCGAGTGTATTTGCGCTTAAGTAAATGCGAGGAATTCAACTAGAATTCGAACTAGGCTCCCCGATTTCTCCTTCCGAGCCGATATCCACTGTACCACAATGCATATAACTGAATGCTTTTTTTTAAATTTTTTCATGTTATTTGACACTAATTATCATGCAGTCTTCTGTAGTTTTCAAGAATACTAATTTTGTGATTTTGTCAGACAGTCTTAGTGTAATTCTTCTCCTTCTTCGGCACTGGATAGCAGACAGACTATCATAATTAACCTTAATATGAAGCATACAATGGCAAGTGAGAAGCTTTCTCGCTTTCATATCTATGCGCTTATTGGTCCTCGATGTGTTTATTGTTTCTTCTTTTCTTTCTTTTGAGATTAGATTTTCCATTAACTTCTAAATCTGTTTCATATCTGACATTATATTTTTCCAGGGCTCTCTTCGATAACAGTGTTTGCAATGCAGCCTTATATATTTGTATATTCTGTTTATTGGAATGTTAATTTGAGCTTTAGAAAATCGCCTATGTCTGTGATTTGTATGCGAATTATTTTGCTCATTATTTGAATTATCATTTTATTAGAGTTCTTTGTTTTCAAGGAATATTTCTCTTTTTATTTTTGATTTACATTCAACACTGACAAAATCTGAATCAACAAAATTCTTTATGTCGCAGCCAGGTTCTTCCGTTTAGTTTCATGATAAATCATTATTTTATATATCATTATGTATTTCCACTCTTGCATCATGTTTTGAATTATTATTATGTCATTTTTTTCAGCAGAATTCGATTTCTGCTAAGTCTGCAGGAAAACCTAAATCTGGTCATGGTGTGTTTTTAACGCTATATTTCATTTTTTCTATCTTTTAATATCCTTAGCTTTACATAGACAAAGTTCTACTTAGTGTGTGGGCTGTACTTATACTTATATTTTTTGTATATTTCTTAAAATGGGGTTTTCAAGGATTCTTTAAATGTGCTGTTCTGTTCCATTTTCTATAATTCCAAGTCCACCTACTATCACTGGTACGAATCGTGTTATCAGTTTCCACATGTTTTCTATTTCAATTACCAGGTATTATATTTTGACAGTTTTTCAGATTCCTTGGTTGCTATGTTAAAATCCGCTGGACAAGCCATATTAATTAATAAGCAAGTTTTTTTCTTTCTGGCTTTTAACAATAATGTCCGGCCTATTTGCTTCAATTTTTCTGTCTGCGTAATTACATAGAATGGTGACATCTTTTTTGTAACCGATGGTCGGTGAAGTTCAGACCAGTGTTTGTTTACATATTTTCCACATTGTTCAGTTTAAATATTGCCCCACTCTACCATAACGATATTTATATTCATTTGATGCAAGTACAGATCATCCTGAGATTAGATGGTCTATTGTTTCTTGGTATTTATCAGAAAATCTGCATATTGTTTCCACGTTATTATGTGTAATATTTGCCTGAAAGTTCTTAGTGAAAAACTTTGGCCTTGCGCCGCAAGAATAAAACTTTCAGTTTCAAAATTTAATCCAGATGCAAGCATCCATCGACCAGTATTAACCTTATCAACGTTGGATTTATTAGCACGTTTTGGCCATGCAGAGGAATGTCTTGCCAGCTTTGTTTCATTTGTTCAGTAGCTTTATCCTTGGCTTTCTTTTTCATATGTTTTGCCTCATTAGTTGGTTCTTGGCTTCTGTTTGCTTTTCTACAGAATCTATTGAATTTAAATTTTCTTTGTATTTACTGCATTCTTTCATTATTAAATATTTTACTTTCTGTTTTCAAGTTGTTTCACCAATTGTATCATCCAGTTCTTTGTTGTTTCTATGTATGTTAGTAATCCAATAGTTGTCGTCGTGTATGACAATTTTAGCTGAATAAGATTTCTACCACCTTTTTTCCGGGGGATGTATAAAGGGTCTACATCAACCTTTGGATGTTGCAAATTGTTTAGAAATGAGCATTTTTGTCTTAGAATTCATTCGTCTGATGTCGTTTAGAATCCAGTTCAAGATGTTGAAACTATATTAAACCACTGGGATGGCAAGGCTATTAAGTGCCATAATTCTGTTATGAGAATTTAATTCAGACTTTAATATGAGTCGTAGACTTCTATAGTACTCTTTACGCACTATTTCTTTCATTTTTATGGTGATATATTTCACTCTCATTTACACCTTATTATTTCCTCTTCTTCTTATTATTATTATTATGTCATTTTTCATCATATTTCGATTTCTGCTTTGGTCTCACTACCAACCAAGTCTGCGGGGAGACCTAAGGCAGGTAGTGGCGTTTTGTTATGGCTCCATTTCATGTTTTTCTATCTTCCCTATCATCTCCAGCATTACATAGATAAAGTTTTCCTTAGTGTGTGGGCTGTACTTAATAAGACAATTTTTTGTATATCTCTTAAGCTGGGGTTTCCAGGGATTCTTTCAATGTGTTGTTTTGTTCCATTTTTTATCATTCCAAGTGCACCTACTATCACTGGCACAACTCTTGTTTTCAATTTCCACATTTTTTCTATTTCAATTTTCAGGTCTTTATATTTTGACAGTTTTTCAAATTCCTTGATTGCTATGTTACAATCCGCTGGACAAGCCATATCAATTAATAGACAAGTTTTCTCCTTCTGGTTTTTAACAATAATGTCTGGCCTGTTTGCTTCAATTTTTCTGTCTGTGTAGATGGTGTAATCCCATAGAATGGTTACATCTTCTATTTCTGTAACCGGTGCTGGGTGAAGTTCATACCAGTGTTTACCTACAGCTTTTCCATATGTTTGCACATTGCCCAATGTAAATATTGCCCAACTCTATCGTGGCGATTTTTATATTCATTTGGGGCAAGCACAGAACAGCCTGAGATTAGGTGGTCTACTGTTTCTTGGTGTTTATCACAAAACCTGCATTTTGGATCCATATTATTATGCATAATATTTGCCTGAAAGTTTCTCGTGAAAAGACTTTGGTCTTGTGCTGCAAGAATAAAGCCTTCAGTTTCGGACTTTAATCCAGATGCACGTAACCATCGATGAGTATTAACTTTTCAACATTGGATTTATTGGCACGTACTGGATATTGGCCATGCAGAGGTTTGTCTTGCCAGCGCTGTTTCATCTGTTCAAGAGCTTTATCTTTGGCTTTCATTTTCATATTCTTTGCCGCAATAGTCGGCTCTTGGCTTCCGTTCTGCTTTTCTACAGAATCTACTAACTGTAAATCTTGTTTGAATTTACTGCCTTCATTTATTATTGAATATTTTTCTTTCTTTCTCCATGTTGCCTTACTAATTGTAACATCCAATCCTTTGTTGTTTCTATGTATGTTAGTAAGCCAATAGTTGTTGTCTTGTATCACAATTCCAGCTGAATAAGACCTCTTCCACCTTCTTTACGGGGTATGTATAGACGGTCTACATCAGCCTTTGGATGATGCATCTTATGCTTAGAAAGAAGCTTTCTTGTTTTAGCATCCATTCGCCTGATGTCGTTTAGAGTCCAGTTTAAGATGTTAAAGCTATATTGGACAACTGGTATTGCAAGGCTATTAATGGCCATAACTCTGTTCTGTGAATTTAATTCAGTTTTTAATATCATTCGTAGCCTTCTATAGTACTATTTACGCACTATTTCTTTCATTTTTTGATGGTGAATGTTTTCGCTCTCATTTACACCTAGGTATTTATAAGCTTCTTCTGGTTTCAATTCTTTTATTGTTACAGCAGGGTCTAGGCTAATTGAGGATGTTTCTTGTATTGATCCACGTAAAACTGTAGCTTTAGCACATTTATTCAAATTAAATTTCATTTCAATGTCTTCGCTAAAGCATTTTACAGTTTGCAGAAGACCTTCCAGTTCATTATCATTCTTAGCATGTAACTTTAAGTCATCCATGTAAAATAGATGGCTTATTTTCTTTTGTCCTATTTTATAACCACATTCTGTCTTATTAAGTTGACTGGTTAGTGCTATTAATGATATGCAGAATAGTAAGGGAGATAAAGAATCACCTTGAAATATACCTCTTTTGATGTTTATTTCATCAGACTTATAGGTTCCATTTATATGATTGAGGTAAAGGGTTGTTTTCCATATAGACATGCACTGTTTGATGAAATTGATGATGACGTGCGATATCTTGTATATATTTAAATTCTTTAAAATCCAGTCATGTGGCACACTATCGAATGCCTTTCTATAGTCTATCCAGGCTGTACTAAGATTTTTCTTTGTACTGTAGCAGTTTTCCAGGATCATTTTGTTAATCAGCAATTGGTCTTTACAACCATAACAGCCACGTTTGCACCCTTTTTGTTCAAGCGGTATCATGTCATTTCTTTCTAAGAATAAATATGTCTGTTTTGTTAAAATAGATGTTAATAGTTAATATGTTGTCGGAAGACATGTAATTGGTCTGTAGTTTTTCGGGTTGTTTGTGTCACCATTCTTGGGTAGAAGAAATGTAATTCCTTTGGTCATCCATGCAGGAATTTTAGTGGGATCGTCAACCATTTCTCGAAGTTCTTTGGCTAGTTTTTTATGTGCTGCATTTAAATAATATAGCCAAAAGTTAGGAATTTTATCTATGCCTGGGAATTTCCAATTGTGTGTTTTTTTTTAGTGCATATTTAACATCATCTTCTCTAATTCCAGACCATGTCTGTTCGGGTTTATTTTTCATTCGTTCTATCTCTTGCGTAATCCAATGTACTTCCTTGCTAAGTTCTTTAGGGCAAGCCCATATCTGTTCCCAGAACTGTGAGACTTCTTCCATTCTGGGGGGTACTGTCACTTCAATTCTTTTTTTACCTATTTCCCTGTAGAATCTCTTTGTATCAGTCTGAAAAATCTTGTTTTGTCTGTAAAATCTTTCTCTTTTTTCATAGCGTCTTATTCTTTGAGCCTTCAGTTGGATTTTTTGCTTTATTTTTTCTTTATTTGATAAGACGTCATTTTCATTCTTGATCTTATATTTTTTACGGCTCTTCTGCTTTTCCTAGTTCTTACATTTATTCCTCTACTCAGTTCATCCAATATTGATAATTCACTTCTAAGTTGTTCTATTTCTTTTTCTATTTTTCTTTTCCAAGGTGGAACTTCACGTCTACGAGACATGCCTTGTTTTTATTTTGATATTTAATTTTTTTTTTGCTGCTGTTGCTGATGCATATATTATTTCGTTAAGATTTGTATGAGGGTCTTCATCCAGTATTGATTTCAGTGCTGCATTGTAGAGTTTAATAGTACGGAGGTTATGTTTTGTTGGTAGTAATTTTGGGAGCTTTTCACGTTCCTCCATTGTAATATTTTGTATTTGATTTAGATGGTTTTTTATTTCTATCTTGACTTCCTGTATATTGTTCTTATTTCCTTCAAATAATTATCTTCGATGTGTTCTGAACTCGTTTTATTTTTGTCTTTTAACTGACTCAGATCACACCCTTCCAGCACTTTTAAATTCACAGCATTATCTTCGCAGTGATTTGCGTGTTTCACGGTTTCTACATTATGACCTGTGGCTTGTTTGATGTTATTACTTTTTATTTCTGATTCCGGTTTCTTTTCATAATTTGTTGATTCGTCTCTTCTTGTTACAATTCTTTTAATTTCATTGATTTCAGCCTCTGTCAGTCGGTTATTACGAATAATGTACCTACCTACATTGGCTAATTTATTTTCGTCAATATACTTTCTATTTGCTTGACCAACTTTTTCACGCCAAATGTCATATTTTTGGCGAGTCACGTTTTTTTGAGGTTTGAGTAACGCTTCATGAAATGCAGTCATAACGACTTTGTACTCCTCACGAGACCATTTTATTTTTTCTTTATTTAAATATACGGTTGTAGATCTAGCTGGTGAATTTTCAGGACCAACGTTAGGATTATCCTGGTTGTGGGGACCTGAAGATTCATTCTTTGTGTAGGAGTTTGTTCCTATGGCAGATTTTTCGACCTCAGGTAGGTTCCCTCCTGAAGGACGGGCTCCCTGTTTATCCACTGGAAGAGCCATACTGGACTTTTTATTTCTATTTGTATTTTTCATGTTTTTCCCACGAGTGACGCTCGGGTCCAAAAGTCCACCCAAAGTTGCCCGGCACTTTGGGTAACGGTCTTTTACAAACAGGGTCCCGAAGCCTGTAGGGGATCGTTTGTGACCTCATAACGCAGTAGCCATTCACTCCTCGGCACGATTAACACCTTGAGTTGCGGGTTGTTGTTCGGAGTTTTCCTTCTCCTAAATGGGCTGCCAAGCAACATCTGACATATACGCGATTGGAAATCAAGGGGAAAGACGCTGGTTAAAAAAAAAACTTTGGCCTAGCAACGGCTCAACGAAACAACACATCAATACTGGAGTATTTTGTTAAAAAAAAAAAATTATGAAATATCGACAGCTAAAGGAAATATAATACGGATGATTTTATTTAGGTTCATTTAAACAGCAAATAGATAAATTAATTAAAATAAAACAGAATTTCATAAAAAAAAAAATCCTGTTTATATTAAAACAGAATTTCATATTGAGAAAAGGAAAAATTCAAATAGAGAGACGCTGGTTGAAAAAAAAAACAAAAAAACAAAAAAAAAACAAACATACTTGGGCGTAACGGTCGAGAAAAAAAAATGAATGTAATAATTTGTTCGTCCACTCTATCATTTATTTTTTCAATAAAGTCGCTGGTCAAAAATAGGGTTATCAGAATAAAATAAATTAAATAAGTAAATTAAATCAATAGATAAATAAAAATAAAATATCAATAAATACGTAGACTTTCTATAAAATAATACCATATAAATTGTTTTTCATCGGATTTAATTTATTTTCTTGTTTTGTTTTGTTTTTAAGAAAATTATAATAGTTAAAAAAAAAAATATTTCGATAATATCTAAAGAAAAAAATGCTGTTTATATTAAAACAGAATTTCATATTGAGAAAAAAAAATTTCAAAGAGAGAGACGCTGGTTGAAAAAACAAACACACTTGGACGTAACGGCCGTTCAACGAAAAAAAAACGTCACTGCACTTAGAGAGTATTGTTAAATTAAAAAAACAATTGTTGCTACTATTAACCTTTGTCCTTGCAAAAAAAAAAAAAAAAAAAAGAAAAAAATTATTATTATTATTATTATTATTATTTACTATGATTTATGTTGTATGCACAATTCATTGTGTCCCAGTCAGATTACTACGGTCAGAAATGTCTACATCATATTTTCCATTGATTTTCGTTTTGTAAAAAAAGAAAACATATCACATATTTTACAAAGATAAAGCACAATATAGTGCCGGATCTGAACTGTTAAGTACAGTTTTTTTTTTCTTTTCTTTAAGGTATGAGCTGTCAGGAATATCTTCAGTGTCTCTATAGCTCCATCTTTTAATAAATATTCTAATGTAAAGGAATTGTTTATGTCATCGTGGTCCAGCTTTGAGTTGCCCACTTCATTTTTTTTATACTGATCATTAGCCATATTTTCGTAGTTTCCAGATATCTTTGAAAACCGATATTTGGTGTTTGTAATACGATACTAGTTAAAGTGATTCTCTGCCTCCTCCGGTTCTGGGCAAACATAGGCAATCTACATCAATCTTATAATACTATTTCGGTTCCAAGTAGGAAGCTTTTTTGACGTAAAATCCATTCCCTTCATATCAGTTATGGTCAAATGAAGGATGTTGAAATTGCATTTCATGAAAATGACAGCCAAAATGATTTAGCTGATAGTCTGTTTTGAATATCAAACTCAGAATTGAACAACATAGGCACACACCAATAATATTCTTTTCTCATTATCTCCTTTATTTGGTTATGCTGTAATTCATCTTGTACTAGTTCTCTAATGGTTGTGACAATGTCTAGATCTTTATTGTGGGTTTCTGTATTTTTCCCCTTCATGAATGTTACTTTTGCACATTTATCTAATCCATACCAATGTCATTACTTAAATATTATTATTATTATTATTATTATTATTATTATTATTATTATTATTATTATTATTATTATTATTATGTCATTTTTCATCATATTTCGATTTCTGCTTTGGTCTCACTACCAACCAAGTCTGCGGGGAGACCTAAGGCAGGTAGTGGCGTGTTGTTATGGCTCCATTTCATGTTTTTCTATCTTCCCTATCATCTCCAGCATTACATAGATAAAGTTTTCCTTAGTGTGTGGGCTGTACTTAATAAGACAATTTTTTGTATATCTCTTAAGCTGGGGTTTCCAGGGATTCTTTCAATGTGTTGTTTTGTTCCATTTTTTATCATTCCAAGTGCACCTACTATCACTGGCACAACTCTTGTTTTCAATTTCCACATTTTTTCTATTTCAATTTCCAGGTCTTTATATTTTGACAGTTTTTCAAATTCCTTGATTGCTATGTTACAATCCGCTGGACAAGCCATATCAATTAATAGACAAGTTTTCTCCTTCTGGTTTTTAACAATAATGTCTGGCCTGTTTGCTTCAATTTTTCTGTCTGTGTAGATGGTGTAATCCCATAGAATGGTTACATCTTCTATTTCTGTAACCGGTGCTGGGTGATGTTCATACCAGTGTTTGTTTACAGCTTTTCCATAATGTTTGCATATTGCCCAATGTAAATATTGCCCAACTCTATCGTGGCGATTTTTATATTCATTTGGGGCAAGCACAGAACAGCCTGAGATTAGGTGGTCTATTGTTTCTTGGTGTTTATCACAAAACCTGCATTTTGGATCCATATTATTATGCATAATATTTGCCTGAAAGTTTCTCGTGAAAAGACTTTGGTCTTGTGCTGCAAGAATAAAGCCTTCAGTTTCAGACTTTAATCCAGATGCACGTAACCATCGATGAGTATTAACTTTGTCAACATTGGATTTATTGGCACGTACTGGATATTGGCCATGCAGAGGTTTGTCTTGCCAGCGCTGTTTCATCTGTTCAAGAGCTTTATCTTTGGCTTTCATTTTCATATTCTGTGCCGCAATAGCCGGCTCTTGGCTTCCGTTCTACTTTTCTATAGAATCTACTAACTGTAAATCTTGTTCGAATTTACTGCCTTCTTTTTTTTTTATTATTATTATTATTGTTATTATTATTATTATTATTATTATTATTATTATTATTATTATTATTCACGTCATTTTTATTTTCGTTATTTTTTTCTTTCTACATCATTTCTTTTCTTCTTTTTCGGTTTCTTCTTATTATTATTCTTTTTATTCTTTTTTCATAATTTTTTTTGTTTTTTCATTATTTCGTTTTCTTTTTCTTTTTCTCTTCTTTTTTGTCTTCTTGTTTTTCCTTATTCTTCTTATTCCAACAAATCATACTAATATTAACGGAGAAAAGTAATGCAAATTGTATTACTATAAACAGAGAATTTTAATGCAAATAACCTACACATTATACGTTCCATTAAAATCATTATATGTTTATTTATTTTTTCAGTTCACATTATAACAGGGAATATTACGGCATTGTGGCACCTTGTTAATTTCTTCAAAGTTCTCTTATGTATTGTTGGAAACTTAAGTAAAACATTTGAACTTTGAATTGCAATTGACTTCTAGAAAAGCAGATATCCTCCCATTAGAATTTAGAAGTGTTTTTTTGCAGCCACTAATCTTTCGCTGAACAAATATGCAAACAAAACGGGAGATCCTATTTCTTTTATTTATTTTCTTATTATCTATTTACGCAATGATAAAATATTTCGACCCTAACATCAGAATAGTTTTGTGTTCATGTTTATTCAAAAAGCAAATCCTGTTATTCTAATTTTCTAGACTGGCGTATGCACTTCCGTTAATTTTTTTATCCTAGTTTTACAATTTATTTATGTTATGAAAAACGCCATTATATTCTATAAATTGACTTGGGCATGTGGACTTGGTTAGTCTGCTGGTTTCACTAAACTATTACGAATGAGTATTGCGTTCAATCCTAACTGGGTGCTACATACTTTTGTCTTTGTGTAAATTCAAACCAATGCTTACTACATCGATATAATTCGTTTGAGAAATTGGTTGGAGTGTAAATTTTAGTAAGCTTGTTTTTCATAGATGAACTAAGACTGATAAGTGACTTCGATACTCACTGGGTGCTCTATACGTTGGGCCTTGTTCCACATCTAAGCAATGTTTGAAAAATTACATTTTCTGTGAGTTGGTATTTCAAATCATCTTTTTTACTGAGCTTACATAGAAGATTATGTGGAGTGATTTCGATTCTATCAAATCTCTCTCTCTCTCTCTCTCTCTCTCTCTCTCTCTCTCTCTCTGGATCTCTGTATCACTTACAGAATATACAATGTTATATACATAAAAAGAGAGACTGATATGTCTCTGTTTATATATACACACATAACATTGAATATTCTGTAAGTGGAGTTCAAACATGTATTTCGATGCAGATGACAGGTTAATGGTTTTAACCACTTTAAGTACGGTCTGTATATCCTTATGTTTTCTCTCCAGTTCTCTCTTACACGATATCCTCTCTCCCTCCTTATATCTTTCTTTATTTCTCTTTCTAATTGTAACTTTTCAGAGCAAAGATCGCGGACTGTGTGAGCTCAATTGAAATGCAGCCCGATGAGAAGTAATCAAGCGTACCTGTCTTAAAAAAGAACATTAAAAGTTTGCCTAGAAATAAATCCTACTTTGTTTTTACTTACTTACATATTTTTGGCAGTTTTAACATAAAAATACATGCAGGTGACTTTAATAGTTAAGTACATTATATGAATTTATCTAAAAGAATACACCATGTTAATTAATTTTCCAGAGTAAATTCTCATTGGAATGGCAATTACTTTTTCACTGAATAAGAATAGATAAAATGTTACATATATTATATGATATCTATCTATCTATCTATCTATCTATCTATCTATCTATCTATCTATCTATCTATCTATCTATCTATTCCAGTGCTTTAATAACTACTATATAACTAATTCGGCACTTTTAAATTGATAACAAATTTGAGTCGCTAGACAGGTCGATTCTAATACTTTCAGCCTTGTGCTAAACTTACAAAATCATCTATCTATCTATATATATATATATACATATATATATATAGATATCTGTACATAGATACCTATATATCGATATCTATATATCTATATATCTATATATCGATATCTATATATCTATATATATAGATATCTATATATAGATATAAAACAATGTTTCAGGCCTAGTATTAAATCTAAATTTTAAGTTTTAGTTTTAAATCAGACTGTCTAGGATCTTTACAGTAACAAATCTCGCACATTCAATGTGTATCAATATCGGGTCCTCACACCAAATCAACGAAGAAGTTCATATAAACATTTGTCTGCAAATCTTTCAGTGTTTGAATTTTAATTTTAAAGTAAGTTTACGCTCTGCTGCAATGTAGACTAGGCTACATATATTATTTGTGTATATTTGTGGCTCGTTTGTCTTAAACGTTTCATATGTCATAGTAGCGAGTTCACTGAGAGGTGTTCCATTTAACAATTGCATTCTATTTATATCGGGAGCAGGCAGATATCATTTTTGCATGCGGCCGCGCGAATGTAAAAGGACGCGAGGCAGGACGTCTGTACCATTTTTACGTCATCCAAATTTTGCCTAGTTTATCGTTGCGTTGCTTGGACTGGTCCGTGACACTACAAACTAGGAATTTAAAAAAAATGCATCCCAGGCTTCTGACAACGAAACACATTATAAAGGCTGTCGGAGACGTTTCAAGAATCTGTAGACGTCAAACGGCCCTAGCATGTCGTACATCGAATAGTACCGCATGGAGGAAAATTCAAGAGCAGCTACTGTATCCGTATCATCTGGAAAGGGTTCAGGTTATTTCCTACGCTAACCACTCACTCCTGGAGAACTTTTGCCGATAGTTTATTTTACGAAATTCCGATCTGTTGTTCGTATCTTTAATTCTGTTTTCAGATAAGGCAACATTTCAAAGAAATGGAATAAAATAATTATAAATTCAAAACATAATTACAAATACAAAATAACTTCAAGAGTTTTAAGATTTTGAAGATTGGAATCCTCATTGTAAAATACAGGCTAGACACAAGCATCAATTTTCGATTAATGTGTGAATTGAAATCGTAGGTGACTGTCTAATAGAACTTTATTTCGAACACACTTCCACACCTGCTAGGAAATGTGCCCTGTATAATACGCTAACGCATATGGTTCAGGCATCATCGGACTCCAGCACATTCTAGTCACATTTTCGCAATGCACTACATGACTTCAACCATAAACGGTAGATAAGGAGAAAAAAACCGGTTCTATGGCTTCAAGTTCCTTTGACTAAATCTTTTGGAATTTTGTCTGTGAGGAACCTTAAAATAATTGGTTTATGCAGTAGAAATTACTAATCCAGACAAACCTTATCAAAGATGGACGTCTGGGAAAACTTTCAAAAATGTGTTGGATTATTTGAAAGAGTCAACCTGTCATTGATCCAACAAGCGTATGTGCGTGTAAAAACAAACGGAGGATATCTGAACACGTGCTATGAGTTTGTATGTTGACGTTAAATAATTTACTTTTCAATATATATTTACTTGGACATATATATATATATATATATATATATATATATATATATATATATATATATATATTTGTGTGCCTGTTAACCCTCTAGGGCCATTCGTATCATATTTGATACAGTATTTCCCTATAAGGAAACATTTGGTATTTCCCTATAAGGAAACATTTGGTATTCATTGACTGGGCAGTCAGTACTGCTTTCATTTGAAATTTATAAAATATTTCTCTTAAAAAAATTTTCAGGAAAATATTTCTTTCAAGGCTTGTTTTCATACTGTATCAAATATGATACGAATGGCCCTAGAGGGTTAATAATACAAATATAAGAAATGCCACTCGTCATGCGATATGAGCAAACATTCTTCTTTTCGCTATTTTCTGTTTTTCATATTAACTTAAATTTTTTTATGTGTTTTTATTTTTTATTGGTGTTAGGTTAATTTTTATTTTTTGTATATGTGTGTATGTGTATGTTGTATATATGTTTTGAGAAACACTCAATTGCAGCTTATGACAGTTGCAAAGGTGGAGTGAAAGGAAAGGATTACCAAAAAGAGTGCCGAAAGAGACAAGTGGTTAATAGATGAGTATTGACATTGCATTTAAATTCCTGGAGGTTGTAGCCATCAGGAAAGCAAGAATATGGGAGCGAGTTCCACAGGCGGGAAGTGCGAGAAAATAAGCTGCAGGAGTAGAATTGTGGTCTAACTGTGAATGGGTGGGACCTAGTTGCCAATCTGGTTGCACGAGTAAACACAAGTTTGCAAATGTCATCACACCTGTATTCCCATCCTTCTCTTGCTCCTTTCTATCTAGTTCGTCTTCCTCTTCACTCTCTTCTAATTAATCTCTTTACTCTTATGTAACCTCTTGCACATCAGTGGCATTATCGCATTGTTCGGGGTGATTCGATTAATATATATATATATATATATATATATATATATATATATATACACACGCATATATATATATATATATATATATATATATATATATAGTTTCTTTTTTGATAAACCCTCAATTGTTAATGCATATTGCATTAAATTGATTTAGAATTTATTCTGTTAAGTTTTTTATATATTCTGTTTTGTTATACGAACTAGGCATTTCCCTTTTTTTCAATTTAAGTTCTTGAAATGATTTTTCATTCCGATAAATTTCGGTTAATTTATTAGCATTTAACAAGCCTTTAAATTTGTGGGTTTTAAATGCATGTGGCTCAAAAGTAGACAAATCAACGAAGTACATTCAGATTAGGTTGAATGTTGGTATTGTTGAGTTTTTT
Source organism: Ascarosepion bandense (assembly GCA_037127315.1). NCBI lineage: Eukaryota > Metazoa > Mollusca > Cephalopoda > Sepiida > Sepiidae > Ascarosepion > Ascarosepion bandense. Next base: position 4,686,152 of record JBBBDQ010000122.1, on the reverse strand, counting down.
TTTTTTTATTCACTTATAATTTTACCGAACATGTGTAGCCGCTTTTTGCCTTTGTATGTACGTAGTACGTTTCATACACTCTATCGTAGTTCGTAATATTTCATGCTTGTTCAGATGGGCTATTATAGAGCTCTATTCAAAGAAATGTAAAGCCAGACATCTTAATAAGTTAGTGGAACATGTACAACGTAATTACTTTTTTGTTGTTAAATAACTTTTACATTTTTGTCTGAAACACAATGTTTTCTTCAGGTAATTATAGTCAAAATATTGTAAAGTAAAGATAGTTGACCGATTTTCTATTTCTTTTTTCTTCATAAATTGGTCCAGGAATACTATGACACATGAAAAACAAGGAATCCAATTTATTAGTGTTTCAAAAATACTGCACAACTGAATGATTAATATATTTTTATTTGTTGTTTCGGTGTAATAAAATCTTGTGTGTTATTTTCGGTTATTTAAAGCTGAAAAATATTTCAGATTGCATTGATTCGTAAAGGTTTGGTTCACTTTATTAAAATATTTTCTAATTAATAAGGCGGACGAACATTTATGTCAATCTTGTATCATGTTGCTTAAATAATACAGTATTCTGAAGATGTCCACTAATTAAATAATAACCGGACTTGACGCTGAAATACTTGCAGCATCAAATTTCTGATAACTCGAACTATTTATTCTTCTTCTACAAGAGAGCTGAACGTAGACAATTTTTTATGTATTATCAGCAACCATTACTAAAATTGTTTTTTTTTCCGAAATACTAAATAAACCAAGAACTATCATCTATTAAATTATATAACTTCAAGTTGCGTAACATTCGTTGTTCCCTTATTGTGTACCTGTATGCAAATTCTGTTTGGGTTTATGAATCAAAATATAATTTAACATGAAAAAAAAAACTAAGAAAAACAGTTTCATATTAAAGTTCAAGAGAAGGTGTGCCTTTGAACTTTACTATAGATTGATGTTGGAAGTATTTGACTTCAAAGTGGAAGAATATGATAATCATCTTAACTAGATGGAAGAAGAAAATTTTAATGTGTATATGTCCTGTGAAAAACCTTCGCATCCTACAATTTAAGGGAACTGAAGAACACAAATGAGTTCTGAAAAGTTTCACGATTGTCGGTGTGTCAATAAACAGTCATCGCTTAGACGCGCCAGGAATCATTCACAGTGAATGTCAATTTATTTTATTCGAATATATACTTCTGTAAATAGAGAGTATAAAGTTCACAGTAAATTCTTCGTATATTGTTCTAATGAATTTAACTCATTGTCTGCTATGTCACTATGTATTGATTTTATGACATTTCAGTTTACGTCGTATTTCTTAATTATGCTGACGATTATATGAGTCTAACACTGGGCATATTTCTATAAAAAGTAATGTTAGCAAATTTCTGTTAAATTTTCAAACACGTTTTATGACATTCTGCTTCTCATTTTTTCTTTTTTATCACCATTTCACTACGAGCAAGGCAGGTCCACCACTAAATACAGGGGATAACAGTGAGAATAAACAAAGTACATATTGAACAATGGATAAGGAATGAATGAGAATCAAGGCAGATGACGTAGCATTTAAACTTATCAAGATTGTAGCTATCAGGAAAGGAAGGAAACATAAGAAAGTTAAACATGCGGAAAGTGAGAGACAAGAAACTTTTAGAGTAGAAGTGGGATTACATTTAATTTAATCGCTGGGAAAAGAGTGGTATCTTGATTTCAATCTAGGAACATTTGTAAAAATATGTAATCGAGGAACCAGGAGAAAAAAGGTCATCAGTACAGTTGTCATGAAAATACTTTTAGAAAAACAGATGGAAACCAAATCAAGTCGGTGAGAAAGTTACTGAATGCGGACTGGTAAGTCAGGATAAACTTCAAGAGCAATACCAGGAGAATTCGATCAGATATGACCATAGCATTCAGTGCACAGACGAATGGTAAATTTATAAATACTGAATTCATATATTCTGATGAGAAAAAATTCCTAGTCCGACACACCGACACAACATTCCTAGCTGTAGATCAGCACATTCCTCAATGAGTGCCGGGCTTGATATATAGATGACGCCATCAATAAAAATCCTTATTTTTATGAAGTACTAACCTTCAAATGGCACGAGAAAAATCGATCCCAGTCGGATATTAATTTACAGTTTACAATTATTTATGTATAGCTAGTTTTGCAAATTTTCAAAACAATGTAAAATTCTAAAGCTCGTTAGTAGATAAAGTATTACTTTCTGATGTGAAAAAATAATGTTCAAGTAAAGCAGTGTCTGAAAAGTTTTATTCGGTCATAGCTCTGTCAGAAACAACAGTAAAGATGCAGTATGCTGACTGTAAATGCGATCGTACAGACGCAAATGATTCTGAACGCTCAGGTCGTCCTGAATTGGCTGTTGTCCCAGAAAAAACCATCAAATCATTAACCATGTTTGGCCGATCGTAAATTGAAGTTGCGCTAGAAAGCAGAATAGTTGAACATATCGGAAGGCAGTGTCTTTAGAATTTTGCAGGAATATTTGTCAATCAAAAAGCTGTGTTTAAAGTGGGTGCTGCGTTTGCTCACAGTCGATCGATAACAACATCGCGTCGACAATTCAGAGCTCTGTTTGCAAATTTTTCAACGTAAAGTGAAGAGTTTTTTGCTTAAATATGTGACAATGGATGAAATAAGAACCCACTACTTTACCGCGGAGTCAAATCGGCAGGCAGCTGAGTAGATAGCAGCATGTGAAAGCCATTCAGAGCGAAGAATGACACAAACATCAGCAGACAAGGATTTGGCCTCCGCATTTGGGATGTACAAGGTATTTTATTCATTGATTACTTTAAGAAAGGAAGATCCATCAATAGAGAATATTATATAGCATTATTAGTGCAGGTGAAGAGGCTCATCCCTTGTTACTTGTTTAGGATGTGGTTTCCGGCTTTCTCTTTTCCAATCTTATCACTCTTTTCTTTTTTTCAATTGGAGTAGATAGACTAAACTATCGCCCGGTTCACACTCCACCCACGTCTATTGAACAGGTGAAGAGGCTCACCCCTTGTTCCTTGTTTAGGATGTGGTTTCCGGCTTTCTCTTTTCCAAACTTTTCACTCTTTTCTTTTTTTTCAATTGGAGTAGATAGACTAAAATATCGCCCGGTTCACACTCCACCTACGTCTATTGAACAGGTGAAGAGGCTCATCCCTTGTTCCTTGTTTAGGATGTGGTTTCTGGATTTCTCTTTTCCAATCTTTTCACTCCTACGTAGCCCCCTGCGCTTCAGTGGCGTTACCGATTTGCTCGGGGTGATATGATTTAAAAAAAAAATTAAAGGCAGCAACCTCCAAAAAAATGAAGAAGATAAAAGTGATCTTTTAACAAAACCACACCGTGTCTCTAGTGTATCGCAACGATATCAAAACTACATGAATTGCACTTCGATATACTTCCGCATACAACCTGTTCTTGAGATTTGGCCCCAAAAAACTACTGTTTGTTTACAGACCCCAAAAGTATGCCCCAGAGAAAAAGACCTGGTTCCAATAAAGAACTGATATTGGAAACTTAGTCGTATTTTGAGGACAAAGACAAATCGTTCTATAAAAAACGTACTGAATTGTTAGAGAAGCCTTGGGATCTGCGTATCACCCTAGAAAGAGACTATGTTGATAAATGAAGTTGATTCTTGCCTAGAAGTTGTCGTTTTATTAGTTAGCTCCGGGATTTGCCGAGTGATGTGTTTTTCATTCCATTTGAGATTGTTTGAGAGGGTTAGGTCAAGGAGGCGCAGTGTGTTGCTCACGAGGATGTTTATTTTGAAATTATGAAAATAGAAATCTCAAGGGCAAAATATTGATTCATCTTAATATTAGTAAATTTTAAGCAATTATTTTGTCCCCAGTATATGTTATATGGCCGTAATTATATGTAAGTATAAAGCTGAAATATAAATCACATTGACAGTATCTGATATTACTATTTTGTTTGCCATGATACATAACTTATACATTAAAATAACTTATATCTATAGTATTTGGAAAATTCGGAAGATTTATTTATGAACATAGGAAATTGAATGCCAACACTATTTGAAGTCATGGATTCTGAGGTTAGCAAAACGATTTTCTAAAAAGAATGTTAGCATTGCAAAACTCCCAGTGATATCTAACATACTTTTACAATATGGTTCTTTTATTTTAAAGAATTTTAGCTCCGACTGGGTCGTTAATAAACGTGATAACATTTTAAAAAGTAGAAAAAAGGAATTTTAGTCTTGAAAGATTAATAGATTTCATTTTTCGGATGTTTAGCTATGCAGATAATCTTATAAACTAAAACAAAAAGAAAACTTTCTTTCCTAATTTAATTTTTGTTTTCTTTTTGCTTAAATGACGTATTTTAATTATAATTTTTCAGTGATGTCTCCAATTGTGTTTGTCAGTCAGCGCAGTTATCCAGTCATTTTTATCTGTTCAATTTTATTTCAGCAATGCATTTGTTTTGCGCTAAATTAAATCGGAGAATGTTCAATGAACTCTGGTTTCATCGAATGTCAAACTTTCCATTATCTGTTCAAACATTTGTAAGGTTAAACTATTTCAGCATCCTATGGCAAACGCAGTATCTCAGTCCATTTTGTTAGAAATCGCTTCATTAAACTAAAAATGGCCGACTCAGCTCCTTGATGACCCAGGATAATGATGAAAAACTTCAACAATAACTTCACGTAATCTATGAGAAAACAGAATCTGTGAGGAAGAGGAATGCATTGTAAAGATCTTTGTATGTATGTTAATATGTGCGTATTGGTATGTGACAATGCGTGCGTGTGGGTCTTGGCGCAAAAGAAACTAGCCTGGTGAAGCCGATCAACGTGGTAGTATATCTTGTTAGAAACGGCAGCATTTGCACTATAAATAGTTATCTGTTTATTTTCTGAATTCTGGTAGTTTTAAGACCCACTCAGAATGTCGTCACATTGTCTATGACTCAAAAGAAATTTATAGATAGATAGATAGATAGATAGATAGATAGATAGATAGATAGATAGATAGATAGATAGATAGATAGATTATTGTTATTAATAATAATGCATACTGCAACTAAAAACAATTGAAATTCGGTGCTCAATATGTCATCATCAGAGAGTGAAATATGGTTCATTTACTGTACAGATACTTTGAAAAGCAAATTTAAGATAAAATTCAACTTCAAAATAAAAAGAAATGTAACCATATTAGATAATTTTAGTGGGGTGGAGGTTAATTATATATTAACAGAATTGTGAGTGTAGACCAATAAATATAAGGGCAAAATATGGCGAAGTTTTCCTGACAGCAAATGTCATTTCATTAAGTAAGAATGGAACAAAACTGTAGCTAATGCATTATTTTTAAATGCGACAATTTAAAAAATAATCTCTTAGTCTTAAAGAATTTTATTACTACAAAAAACAGTTTCAAAACATAGACGTAAGGCCATAAATTTTAACAGAAGATTTTCTAGCTTTTAGAATTGACTAATACTAGAAAGAAGTGTACACAAAAATATTACAGTTAAATCTACTTCTCCCTCCAAACACTATTGACAATTGAAGTAATGATTATTCATAGTCGGAAGAGTTTATGGGGACAAATTATCATGACAGATGGTTTTCTAAAGGAATTAAATATTTTAGAAATTCGCCATGTAGAAATTGATAAGTATTAGACCCAGAAATGAACCAAAGGGAACACCATCACGTATTACGTATATTTTGTTTTGATGATCATAGAAGAGAACTTCAGTGATAGAAGTCCAAATAGTATTCATATTAAGTGAAGTCTAGCTTTTAATGATATGAAGGAGTGATTGATGTAAATACTTTTATAATTATATCAATGATTTATCAAACTGGGACAGTGGTAAAAATATTCTCGGCATAAATGAGGCTATGGGTTTAGTGTTGTTCTTTTTTGTATGTTTTGAAAAGTTTGATTAGTTTGTGGGTTCATTTGATGATGATTTTAGTCGGGTTATATGATGTGATCAGTTTGGAAATAATTTTATGTAGATGATAAAGATAATTATGGATTTGGGATATTATAAGTCGGAGGGTGAAGTTAGTTTGATGATTTTTATAAATGTTTCCTGTTTATAGTCATCGATTGGTTTGGGAATTTTTAAATTGTGTTGTTCTGCATTTTTGCCTGTGATTTCAGCTGGTTAATAGGATTCTTGTTAACTTTTTGAAATTTGGCGCGATCATCTGTTGTATTTTTTAATTATAGTTAGATTTACTTAAAAATACGAAGAATTGTTTCATCTACTTCTTTAAATTTATGTCAGAATGATTAGTTAGCTCCATGGACGCAACTTTTAATGGTTCTATTAAAAGCTAGTTTCTTTTGTTGTGACTATCTTTTATAGCCTCTGCGTAGATTAGGTTTCGAAATTGTGGTTATATTTTTATCAATTGCTGGTCTATGTATATGTATGTTTCGATGTAATACATTTTCATTTTTTTACCTAATGCATTCATTTTCAGTAAAGATGAGACTTGGGTCAATATAATTATTTCTGTTGGTCAGTTAATTAACTGGATAAGGTATCATTACTGTTTAGAAGTTAATTCGTTTGTAGGGTACATTACTTTTTTAGTTTTAACGTTGTTACATTTCAAATTTGATCTATGCAAATCTATATGGATTTTCGGTAAGTTGCTTCGGAGTGAGTTTATTTTGTTCTGCTACACTTGTGTGATTTTGTTAAGAGATGTTAAGTTGTCTTTTGCTATTTCGATCGTCCTTCTCAAAAGTTTCTTCTTCTATGTGCCCTGTCCCTTCAGGACGTAGGCGATCATGGCCCTCCACGTCTACCTATCCCTTGTGGCTCTTAGTATGCTTGCTCCTGTTGCTCCTGGCAACCCCCGTTCCGTCATCCACCTGATCAGGCCCTGCAAATATGTTATCCGCTGCCTTCCTCTGTCTCTCCTTCCTTCTATCTGTCCAGTCAGTATCAGGTTCTCCAGGCTCTCCTTCCTCATTGCATGTCCCAGGAACTTCAGTTGTCTCTTCCTGATGCTCAGCATCAATTTCCTTTTTGTTGCCATTCTTTCTAACACCTCGTCGTTGCTTGTATGCTCAGTCCACGATATCCGTAGCATCCTTCTGTAGAACCACATTTCGGACGCTTCCAGTTTTGTCTTCATTTTCGATGATATTGTCCAGCATTCACAGCCGAATTGAAGAACGTAGCAGTCTAGCACTCTTTTCTTCGTTTCTATTGAGATCTTCCTGTGTGTTAGTATTTTGCTCAATCTTCTGGATACGCGTCCTTTGCCATGCCAATTCGCCTTCGGATCTCCGTGTCGCACTTTCCATCTCCTGTTAGAACACTTCCTATGTACTTAAATTCTTGTACTTGTTTGATTCTGTTATCCCCCATCTGTATTTGGCATTTTGGGTTGTATCTTTTGCTGATGACCATGCACTCAGTTTTCTTAAAGTTTATTTGTAGTCCCTTCATGTCACTCTCCACTGCTACTTTTTGTATGAGGTCTTGTAGTTTCCTTTCCGTGTCCGCAATCAGCACTGTATCGTCCGCATATCTTATGTTGTTCAGGTTGTGGCCTCCAATAACAAATCCTGGCGTGTCATCTAGGGTCCTCAAAATCTGGTGAAAAGACACATCCTTGTCTTACGCCTTTTTCTATCTTTGTGTATCTACTGAGGTCGTTACCTGTCCGTATGCAGGCCGTTTGCTGCCAGTAGAGGTTCTTGATTATTCTTATGTCTTTACCGAAAATGTCGAGGTTACCTAGCATCTCCATCAATTCTTTGTGTTGTATTTTGTCGAATGCTTTCGCGTAATCAATGAAGCATAGGTACAAATCTTTCTTCATTTGTCATGCACTTTCAGAGAGCATCCTAATCATGAATATGGCGTTCCTTGTTCCAGTGTCCTTGACGAAGCCGCACTGTTCCTGCCCTATCTCTGGCCTGATTCTGCTTCTCGCTCTATTCATCAGGATTCTGACAATCAGTTTTGTAATGTGACTCATTAAGCTGATAGTTCTGTGTAGTTCGCACTCGTTTGCACCAGGTTTCTTTGGCAGCGCTATAAATATCGACTTGCATAGGTCGTCTGGTATTATTCCGCTGCTATAAATTTCGTTTATTATGTCGGTAACCTTTTCTATGCCATATTCTTCAAAGGCTGTCAGCAGCTCTATCACTATGCCATCTGGTCCAGGTGCTTTGTTTCTGTTCATTTTGGCCATTGCAGCTTCCACTTCGGATTTTATTATATCCGGTCCATCCATCTCCTTGTGTATTCTCGGTTGTTCTCTCTTGTCGCAAAAGAGATCCTTTATATATTCTTCCCATCGCTGGAGTATTTCCTCTTTCTCTAATATGATTGTCCCTTCCTTGGATTTTATGCATCCTGTTGAGGAGCAGGCTTTTTGTCCTGTCATGTTCTCTTATCTCTTTATGCATCTCTGCTTTGTTATTCCTGCTCAGTCTCTCTACTTCTGCACATTTATTGTTGAGCCATTCCTCTTTGACTTGTCTGCATTTGTTCCTTATCTCCCTGTGAAGTTTCTTGTACTCTGCTCCGTGTCTTGGCGTTATTTTTTGTCTCCTTTGCATCATGTGGAGGATCTCTTCGGTCATCCACTCGTTTTTTCTTCTGCGTCTGATTTCCTTTGGGGCTATGTTGTTCGCTGAGGTCACCATCGCTTCTTTTAGTGAATCCAATTTTGAGTATCCTTTTCCAATTAGTTCTTCATATTTCTTTCTCACGCTATTATATTCTTTCTGCAGGATGAGATCGTCCTCTAGTGTGTCGTATTGCAGCCTTGTTGATATGCTGGGCTTCTTCAGTCTTCGGAGTTTCACTTTTAGTTCGCAGATGACTGGGACGTGGTCACTTCCGCAGTCAGCACCTGGGTATGTTTTGCATTGGACTACTGCGTTCCTGAATCTCTTGTTTATAGTAATATAGTCTATTTGGTTCTTCGTGTCACCTCCTAAAAGTTTACGTCTACTAAATTCTCAAGTGTTGGCATTATTGTGAGGGTATTCGTTACAGCGAACCAACACTTTATCCTTGTCGGATTATATGCCCATGGGTATAGAGGAAGAAAAGAGAGGCTACAGCGAAGGGGAGAGTTTTGTCAGAGAAAAAGCAGACAAGCAAGATCCAATCTCGGTTATGCGGGGTCTATATGGAATTTTTACGCGAGCGTATGAGCTCAAATGCCACAAGTAAAAATCGATCCAGTTCCACTATTTGTGGGGAAAATCTTATAAATATCGGACAGATGCATCATATAGTTTAAAATATGTATATTTAGGCAACATATCCCCATTTAAAAATATTTAGTCAAATGATTTAGACATATTATGTCTATTATTATCATTTTACTCCTCTCGTATTCACGAATAAATTTCATTGTATGGTCATTAATATCAACAAGGATGGTGTTGTGATGGTTTATTTATTTTCCAAGTCACATTCAATTTGATCAAAGATCATCTTTCGGAAGTTGAGAGTGAAGTTAAAATTAATGTAGCTGTACGTTACGAATTTCTTGTGGTTCAATTCTAGACATAAGCAAAGGACGCAACGCGTGGTTCAAATTTTCATTTTGTAAGGGAGGTAACTCCGTAATACAATAGCTATATTTTGTAATGAAAAAGTACAATTTACGTGATTGGTTAATGTAGGAATTCTCGATGAAATTATCTTCCCTATGTTAATTTCATCGGGAGAGTATACATGTATTGTTAAATAAAAATTCCCTGTAACTTGAATGTGGACAAAATTATTGAAGTGTAATCCGCCGTGATAACATTATTGTCGTATGTTTTATATATATATATATATATATATATATATATATATATATATATATATATATAATTTTTTATATATTTGCACATTGTAGGTTTTTAATAAACAATATGACTGGGCAGGTGTCTTCAACGACGTAGCCGCCCTCGGATATGGAAGTCTGCCATTACACACAAACTCTCTGTCTGTCTCTCTCTCTCTCTCTCTCTCACACACACACACACACACACACACACACATGTATATGTATTCATTTGGATGTCAGTGAATTAGCCAAACTTTTTTCAACTTTCGATATCTTCAGGCGTTTTATATCAACTAATTCTCTATTTCTTCTCAAACTTACGAAATGGAATTTCAGAACGCACAACTGAAAATATAAAATAACTGAAATGTCAAAATAATACAGGAGATTTTCATGAATTATAAATACTTTTCTCCGGATATAAATAATCCTAATATATATTTTCTTATATGTTTACATTTGGATACTTCGGTCTTTCAGTTAGTAACATTTTCTCATTCTTTCAATTGAAAAATAAGGCACATATTTTTCAAATTAAGAAACTCTTCTCGAAAAGCTGTGTTACATAAAATATTCTTTAAAAATACAGTTAATTTAAGTTATATTTGCACTTGTAATCTAGAAAATTAAAAAAAACCGAAACGCCATAAAATATAAAATGTAACGCTCAGGATAATATATTTATTAAAACATGTAACTTCAGGGATAATAACAAATAACCTGACAGAATTTGTAAAACACAAGGAGTTATTTACAAACAGAATTACAAGATAGGGATTGACGGAGAAAAAATACTTGGGGTGTAGTGAAGAAATTTGAAAAAATCGTTGGTATAATCACAGGTCTACATTCAAGCCGTAAAGGATTGTACGAAACATGTTAACTACATGTGTAAATTGAAAGAAAAACGCGAAAGACACTGATATAACATGAACCATATTAAAAAAAACATGGCAGAACATAGAAAGGTGGTGAAGTCTGCAGATTGTGCCAAGATGAAAGATTACCAATAATTTCATTTCCAGAATGAGAAAAATTACTGTATAAAGGACCCGAAATAATATCCGCATGTAAAATGCATCAGAAGTATATTTAGGAGCATACAAACCCTGATGAAAGAGTTTCAAATTCTTGAAAAAACACTCTGATATTTTATATACAGTTATTGTGAAATGTTAGTCAAGCCTTCTGAAAAAAATTATTCGAAAAATTTTTGATATATAAAGTCTGATGACACCGAAAGGTGGAATCGACGGTTGCGTAACGACTGACATATAAATGAAAATATTTAAAGGCTCTAGAGTTTACCTGCATTGAGCAATTTCATACAACTCTATACTAACCTAATTTAATTGTAACTAATACCATTTTTTAATCGTGTCACCCCAAGCAAATCATTCCACTGCCACTAGAGCGCAGGGGGTTACATAGAGGGATTGGGTATAGGAAACGTATAGACGACTTAGGATGTACATAGGGAGAGAGTTGGAGAGAGTGGGTGTGAGTTAGTGCGTTAGGAGGTGTCTATTGACCTTACATTTAAACTCCTGGAGGTTGTAGCCATCGGGGAAGCAAGCAAGCGGTAGGGAATTCCACAGGCGGGAAGTGCGAGGAAAGAAGCTGTTGGAGTAGAAATTACGCTAACATTTCATCGGTTTCACTGTAAAAGGGTGGGAACTTATTGCCAATCTAGTATCACGTGCAAATTCACATCTAGAGGGCACCAGTTATTTAAGTTCGTCAGAGCAGAAGCCATGAAAGTATTTATATAGGAGGCACAGGGACTGGCTAATAAAAATGATATATCTACACACACACACACACACACACACACACACACACACACACACACACACACACACATGTATATATATATATATATATATGCGTGTGTGTATATTTCTATGTGTGTATATATTATATATATGCATATATATATGCATGTATGAATATATATATATGTATATATATCTAAATATATATGTATATATATCTAAATATATATATATATATATATATATATGTATATATATATATATACATATGCATAAATATGTATATGTATTTATATGTGGAAACTGCATCTAGAGATTATATGCAAAAGAGGCATTGTCTAATATTTTAAATAAATTCATCGATACGTGTTATCCAATGAAATAATTTATACTATTATGTATAGCGATTAAGCATGAAAGCAATTAAATCCCATTTTTCCAATTTCAGATTGATATTTAGCATTTTTACAGTAATTATAACAATTTGTTGTGTCAAGAGATTATATGCAAGAACTAGAATTTATTATTATGGCTCATAAAAACGAACTGACAATGAATAAATAGAAATATATAATCAAAAACATTAGCAAAGGAAAGTCCTCCCTTCAGATTTCTAAGAATTTGGAAAGGGATCCTCGAACAATCAAGAAAATATGTCAAATGAGAATTCAACCAGGGAAAACGTCTCAGGCTGCATTTAAGAATTTAACAAAGCGAGTTCTATCACATATCCGAAGAGAATTAATAAGAAACTGAAATGCGTCAAGTGTGTTCATATTTGAGCACGCTGGAGCTCCTATGGTGTCAAGGGAAACAAGATGTAAAGCATTAAGGACATATGCTTATGAAAACATCAAACGAAGAAACGCATATTAACAAAAAAAACATGAAGAAAGAATATTGAAGTCGGCAAAAATACATGAAAACTGATTTCAGTAAAGTGCTTTTTACAGACGAATCAAGGATCACCCTCGATGGGCCCGATGGATAGGAGCGAGAATGGGTTTACAAGCAACATGACTAAAGAAAATTTTTAAACGCCTACAAGGTGGCGATGGGATCATGGGCTGGGATTATTGGCAATGAGATCGTAGTTCCTTTTAAAGTGAAAAATGGGGTTGAAATGATTTCCTAAAGTTACTGTGATTTTTTAGAGCAATATTTCTTTGGATAGCTTGATTACCAGTATTTAGCCATACGTAGATCTATGAACTTTAAGACAACGCACCAAGTCAGGCATCAAAGTTTACTAAATCCTGGTTGAAAGAAAAGGGATTTGTTGAAGATTCTCTTATGGACTGGCTTTCGAATAGCTGTGGATTCCATTGAGAACCTGTGGAGCATCCTCAAGAAAGATATTTATTTTAATGGGAGGCAATTCAACCGCAAAAGTTACTTCTGGGAGGCAGCTAAAGTTGCTGCCAACAACTTAGAAGCCGCTGAAACTGCAAATCTAACATCACATGTTGACGATAGGCTGCTAAGTTTTATTGAAAAGAAAGAACCGTTTGTGAAAATAATTTAGAAAATTCTTATTTATTTTTGTTAATATGTATTATATTTTTAAATAAAATGTTTTTTTTATGTTTTTCCTTTAAGAAATTGACGAATCTGTTCTAAAATCTTTTCAAATTATTTTTATATTAGTTTTACAAGGTATAAAAATGTAAAAATATCAAAATAAATAGTTGCAAATAAACTACTGACAATCAGATTAGTCTGTTTTGTTAACTTTGTAAATTTTTTTCACCCAAAATAATAAGTTTATTTATCACTATATACCTAATTTAATAATATTGAGTAGAATCTAAACAACATCATAATAGGACTTAGCATTAGAAACGCAACTCTTTATACCATTTGATAACTTAAATATATTTTCTAGACGCAGTTTATATATATGTATAACTATATATATATATATATACATGATACAGCGAAACAGATCTGTCTGTGGATGACTACACACACACACACACACACACACACACATGTATATATATATATATATATATATATATATATATATATATATAGTCAACCACATGCAGATCTGTTTCAGTGTAGCACAGCTCATCAATATTGAAATTCGACCAAATTAAAATCAGTCACCCTAAGCGATCGGGGCACAATGGAGAGGGCAGATTTTGGAGGGTTATATAGATGTACCCTGTATAGAATACATATGTTCATATGTAGTAAGTATGTATTTATGTATTTATATGCATAAATATATGTGTGTGTGTGTGTGTGTGTGTGCGTGTCTGTGTGTGTGTACACATATATTTATACATATGTATATTTTTACAAATATACATTTAGATATATTTTTGGATCAGGCTGGAAGCAATTGGATATGTCTATCCATACTGATAATCCGTGATACAGACAAACATGCTTGTTTGTAGATTTATGCAATTGATATGCTTTTCCTTCCAGGAATATACATCTTCCTTTATCCTTCTTTCCACCCTAATATTGCTCAAGGACATTTAATTTTCTTCATTACCGAATGTTTACAGACGTGTTATTAATCAATTCTTGAATTTGTTCTTCGTGTAAGAATAAAAGTATTTTACCATTCAAATTAAAATCAGTCCTGACAATAGTGCGCAGGGTGCTGCAATGAGTAGAGGGGGAAAGTAGAAAAGAAAATAAGGGAAGCAAGCATAAAGAGGGGAGTTCCACAAGTAGGAAGTTCTAGTAAAGAAACTGTTAAATTAGAATTTACATTTGCCTATTTGAAGGTGAAATAATTGAACCTAATTGCCCATCTTTTTCTCTAGGTAAACACTTATATCATTTTTTTTAATCATTTCACCCCAAGCAAGTCATTCCACTACCACTATTGCGCATGGTGCTACATTGGGGAAGGTAAAGAGGAGGAGTGGTTAGAGATATCCAAGGCAACGTTTCAGACTTCACTATTCCTGTCGAGTGCCTGATATATGTACTCGGTGATAGTCGTTATCATATCAGCAGTAGACCTGGTAAAGCGGAAACCATACTGCTTGTCCGATAGGAGCCTGTGTGCTGTCAGATGCTGAACCACCTCGGCGTTGATAATGGCTTCGAAGCCCGCAATCCTGTGAAAAAGCCTAGCATGCTAAACTCTATCAAATACTTTAGAGATATCTTATTACGAGCCTTATATATGTACTCGATGATGGCCGTTAGCACATCACAGTAGGCCAGGTGAAGCGGAACTAAAATACTTGTCAGAAAGTATTTATTTGGATGTGAGGTTCTGAATCATTCTATTATTGCTAAAAGCTTCGAACCCTTTTCCAATAGGGGTAAGAGGCTGATGAATTGATAGTTAGAACGGTCGGAGAGCTCTCCAGATTTTGTGAAGACAGGAACAACAGAGAATGACTTCCAACATGCAAGCAAGCAAGAAGAGCAATAGTTATACAGTTTGGAAATGACTGGAGAGTTTTCAGAGCCACAATTTTAAGGACGATTACTGGAATACAATTACATCCACTTTCGTAATGGAAGTCAATCTTAAAAAAGTGTTAGAGACAAGTGATGAGGTTATGTATATATCGGTGTTCGGCCTCAGTTCTAGCTTGGATGTCGGGTGTGGGTACTACACATGAGTCAAGTGTAAAGTTGTAACATAATCTAAGGATCAAAGCACTCAGCTTAGTTGCCTGCGAATGTGAGAACTTGAAAATTATTGTGTTGTAGAGGAATCGAAAGTTTGTTGTTGTTTATCAGACTTTTGCGAGTAGTCCTTACAGCCTAACATGCGATATGCTTTTGCCGCTTTATTCGAATATCATACAAGGTCTTACAAACATTTAAGACTCGCTTGCATTCATTGCAACCAAAAACAAGATCATGATTATGGTAAGACGCATCACTCTGGTAATGACGAAAGAAGTGATTCATATCAACAATGAATACCGATAAAGCAGAAAAAAACCAAAGGGAAGAATGAAGCTTAAGTTGGAACTTCCTGGATGAGATGAAAGCATCGATGCCGACTTCCCTTTGGGAAGACCTCGAATGCACGAACTTCAAAAAGGAAACTAATATTTTTTCTTCAAAGGTAAATCACATCAAACGATTCTTATTCCGATCTTTGACATTAGTAAGTTATTCTGCTGGTAGAAAGTTCCTGGAATAAGGTTGTGTAGAATAATATGCCCAACGGCAAACAAGGCATGATCAGAGATTCCAAGAAGACTGAGCATTTTTGCATGGCAAGAGTCAGTGATAGAATTGAAATAAAGATATACCAGTAATCCGAATCCATCATTGTTATTAGGGAAACGTGTTGAGAAATCCACCACTTGCATGAGAGATTGAGTCATTGTAAAGTTCATGATACAGACACCAGCATGATCTATGACAGAGTTTTCTAGAGTCATCAATTTTTCAGTGGTCATTAAATTCACCAAACTTAAATATATTAGCGAACAGATGAAGGGAAACGGTCTTGTTCATAGTGTCGAGATGCTGTCTTCCACGGAACAGTCAGGAGAGGAATGGCAGTGGTAGAGAAAGAAATGATAGCTCACCGTGCTTATTAGAGAGAAACGGAGATATATGTAAAAATTATTTGGAAATTCAAGAAAAATTCCCGTAGCTAGAGAGAGATGTTCACTGACATAAATGCCAAGAACGTGCATACTGACATTGGAGCCTTTCCTAAAGAGAGGAAGAAAACCAAGGTAAAGAATGCAGAGAAGGGATTAAAGGGTCAAGGATAGTTTCACAAAGATCTTGCATGTCAGATGAGTTTTCGTTGCTACAATTCACATGCATTCCGACACCATCACTATTAAACCGAGGAAAGGAAATAACCAAGAACTTCTTCCTAAACATGAAACACGAGAAGGGAGGAATATGAACCGGGCAATAATAGTGTATATCTACTGTAATTTAGAAAATGTTCATGAAAGCAATTTAAATCAGTTTTAATATAGTTAAAATCAGGAAATAATTCACTTGTTCAGTAGCGGATTTTGAACAGTGGCAACACTTCTAAGAAAACAAAGGAAACAGCTGCGAATTACAACAGATTACCAGTAACGTGAAGATAATCAATTAAATTTAAATTTAAGATTCACCTTTCTTTTGTTTTTTTTTTGTTTTTTTTTTTTGTTGTTTTTTCGCAAAAACAAAATTTCGTAAAATTGTTTAATTTCATTAAAACTATATTATAAATGTTACGCTGGCTAAAAATGTTGGGTTGACAATTCAACACGTGGTGGGAATGGCATGTACATTTAAAAAGAAAATTAGTCCCAACAAGAGAATTTTTAGAGACATATCCACGTGAGAGCAAACGTTCACTTAAAAATATCTTTATAAATATGTAAATATGAAATAGTCATAAAAAAGAAAAATAAACATACATAAAAATTTCTTACATTTAAAGAAGGAAAGAAAAAAATTCTAAAACCAATTCAGACAGAGCAGTGATAAAATGGTAAAGTCTTATTTAAGAGAAAAATAACAAATCGGAAAATATTATTAATGTTTGTCAGTAAAATAAAGATTCAACGGCCAAAATTTACGTTTTTTAAACTAAATCGAGAGAAATGTTTAAGTGAAATCAAAACAAAATAATATTTCTTGTGTTTTTCAAAAGAACGATTACTATCGACAGCTGTCTTTGAACTATAAATGATTCCTTTCAATATGTTTTTCTTTAACATACTCCAAATATTTTCTAAGATAATTAATTTTCAAACAAGTAGGATTTTTTGTTTGTGTTTGTGTAAATAATTAGAACCATGTTTTCTCCTAATTATTAAATAGGTTTCTAATTATTATATGTTTTGTGTTTTGACATTATTCTGATTTAATAATGATTAAAAAACTAAGGTCTAAATTATTAAAAAAAAACTTTTATATTAGCTAGATTTTATGCTGTAAGCAAATCTAAATAATCTATCATTCTATTACAATACTTCATATTTGAAATTAGTAGTGCTCTCTATATACGAACGAAAAGGATTTCAAATATTTTACTCTATAGTAATAATGATTAAACAATGCATATTTCATCAGAAAAAATAAACTTGACTAATATCCTTCTTTTTCATCATGCATGTTGGTCAACATTTCTAAATTCTCTTTCATACATATAGTAACTTTTTGTTGCGTTTCCGATTTAATTGGCATTTTGATACAAATACATAGATAATGAATTCATGCCTCTGTTCTACTAGCTGTGTGACTGACGATGCACCCCCATACACACGCCAGCGGACGCAAAACCACAGCTATATATCGATTCAATACGTATATGCGCTTGCACACACAGAGATGCATTCGAAAACAGACACAGATAACCCAGAGATACTGAAGAAAATAACTTTAAAATGCTAATATTTTAAAATTTGGCTAAGAAAAATTATATTTCCTTCTAACATATGTGAAATGGCTATCTTTGTAGGGTAGCGAATACATTCCCTCAAAATTTGAAAACAAACTGACTATGAAGTTTATCTATGTCATTACTTTGATAGAAATGTTGAGTTGCAGTTCTGCCCATACCCAATGTTCGTTCTTACGGGTGCAATTTTTTTCGGTCAAAAACTTGTCTCTGACAAAAAATAAATTGCTATCCAGATCATTACCCACGAAATAAAATTAGTAAAAAAAGTTGTAGCATTAAGTAAATTTTATTCTGGTTGTAACGTTTTGCTGCGAACGAGCGAGACAAAAATGGAGCGTAGTGAAAATTCGAATAGTTTAATGGCCGTCTATTACTTTTTGACTAGGGGTGAACGATTTCATTTCTTCATCTGTCAAATTTGATCCTAAATACCACTGTCTTATAGAGACAGCGTTCTTTGTCTTTCCATATTTTTCTAAAAAGTAATTAATCAAGTACTCAAGGCTTGGCTTCTACAAAGCGAATATTTTTGCCAGAATCATTTAAACTAGTTGTTGCGAGGTTCACTCTATTAAGTGGACATTCTTTGCCAAATTAATAAAAGTCCGAAGAATTTCTGTAACACCTGTAAACAGAGAAATATAGAAACAAATTAACAACACTCTGCAAAACTCTTTGAAAATTGCTAAACAAGTGGGGAAAATGCGATCGGGACAGTAGAAAGTACTGGCAATTTTTACACACTTTTAATCTCATCAAACGGAAAAGTATTCTTGTTTTCTCTATCTTTGTCATCGACCTTATTCCGTCAGCCATTCACTTTTGACACTATCCCCCGCTGGGATACTTTCTTTTGTTTAGTTTATTACAGCGGAGAGAGAGGAATTAATATTAGTATTATTATTAGTTAGGATTTAATGTAATTCGCGATGTGAGTTTATGTAAAAAAAATATTTCAATTTTTATGGAAAAAAATATTTCAATTTTTATATTCCCCGGATTTTACAAGTCTATGATAGACTTGTAAAATCCGGGGAATATAAAAATTAACTATTTTAATATACTTCTATAATCCGGGGAATATAACAATTAACTATTTTTGGGCAAGAAAGGTAGAAATATAATTATTTTTCTTTCGTGTTCGATGCGGATTATTTTAGGTAAAGCTAAAATTTTATGAGTAGCCAAAACAATGTGTCAGGATTGGTTTGATGGGGGTCAGGCGGGGTTAAAGTTCCTCAACAGATGTTCCCTGAGAACAGAAAATTTGTGGGAAATTGGAAAATGATATAATCGAAAGGAAGTGAGCTGGTGATATTTCATTCGTCGAGTTACCCACTCCCGCAAATCGAGTGGGTGTAAAACGATTTCATTTTTCGAGGCTTCGAGTCGGAGAGAGGATTGGAGAGGGTTATAAAAATAGGGACTCGGCGAGCAAAATCAGTTGTTGTCAGTAGCTGTGAGAAGCTGTGAGTTGTTCCCAGTTTTTCAGTTTTCAATCCAGTTGCTGAAAAAACTGAGTTTGTTTTTTGTTGTTGGTGAGTCGAAATGTAACAACCGTGGAAAAGGGTTCCCAACTGGGGGAGCCATGACTCACGGCCGGTCGCCTACCACAGAACATATGGCTAAAGAGTTAATGTCGAATGAATCCTGCCGCCGATTAAATTAAAGAAATAATTTGGAATAATGCGCCTCCGATATGAATCCCAAAAGAACGTTATTGCTATTTATTTTATCACGGGACAATCGAAACTTCAGATTCCTCGTTCGTTCTACTTCGGTAAACTCGGGTAAACTCCGATAGAAACCCAAAAGGACATTGTTATTTTAGAATTTGCATAGAGAATTGACAGTCCTGATTATAGAGAAAATGTGAAAAGACTTTAATAAACATTTAATGGATACGTGAAGAGAATTTAGTAGAAATTTGAAGAGTTTGTTTACTTTAACGAAACTTAGAAAATACATTATTATTTAAGGATTGAAATTTCTGATATTTTAAAATTCTCTCTCTCTCTCTCTCAAACTGAAATTTCGACAACTGTATTATCATTCTGACAACTGTATTGTCTGCTCCTGTGAAAGAAGAAAACATTGTTTTTTTTATATATAAAGACATTCTTCGTAACTCTCCTGGCGTGTTCGACCTTATTCATTTATTTTATTATTTTATTTTTTTTTGTGCCGCGTTTATTTTTAATCACAAGTGTACACCAGTGTCCGGAGTGACTTTGGTGGAAAGATGCCTTCTGAAATTGCACAACGAGACTTCTGAGATCAATTCACAACGTGGGAAGTGGAACGTTGTTGCAATACATGCCCTGAAAACCAGCATTTGTGAAGACAACATCGTACGAGATCATCACAACCAGCAACAGCGACCGAACCAACTGGTCAACCGGGTAGCAGTGTCACAACTGGTGCCGTCACGACCATCGACGAGAACAAACGTCACAATTAGACGAGCCAAGCCTCGGGCGAACGTGTTACGCACTCACGATCACAAAGTATGTTATGCGTTGTTTTCCACTGTCCCTTATGCATTTTGTCTGTCTCGAGAGTATTAGATTTTCCAAGCATTCTTTCCCTTTATATACCTTAGACAACTGTCTCGTCCTGATGTGAAGTATTATTTTTTTCGTAGTATCAATTGACGCGAAACTTTTTTCTACTTAAATGTTCGTTTAAGGTAATCTCAGCATCCTTGTGTAGAAACCTAATCATGTTGTTTCAAGTCTCTTCCACATCTTTAAGGAGATCGTCCAGGTCTCACTATCATAAAGAAGGAAAAATATTAAAAGGATCAGATAAAAAGTTCAGGAAATTTTTCTTATCTGTCATAATTCCTAAACATTTTCGAAAAACAGGGTTGCGATCCAAATATATATATATATATATATATATATATATATATATATATATTCTTCATTTATAAGCTAATTATTACGCGACATAGGTTTATATCATGGGATTTGCAATAACCTTATTTTAGCGTTTGTTTAAAATCGTTTACTTAAGGTTTTTTAACGTGCAATTTTCAAAATTAGAAGAATTTATAAAGTTTTCATCCATCCTTGTATAAACCTAATAAGTATTTTATTATATAGTTACACTTAGTCATAATTTACGTTATTTCATTCACTTATATAA
>JBBBDQ010000122.1:4617500-4662500 GCA_037127315.1 Ascarosepion bandense | reverse complement strand
TCTTCGTCAGAAATCAAACTAAACAATTCACGAAAAAAGAAAGAAAGATTGAAAAAAAGAAAAACGAAGAATACATCCAAATGAAAGCAGTAAAAATCTTTTTTTTTTAATCATTTCACCCCAAGCAAGGCATTCCACTGCCACTATTGCGCATGGGGCTACATAGGGGAAGTTAAAGAGAAGGAATGGTTAGACATAGGGAATGTCAGGAGGAAGGTGACAGATGAGTAAGGATACCGAGGATGAGGGTTGGGCAGATGGGAAGAGTGTTTGATAGAATGGGAGCAGGTTAGTGTGTTAGGAGGTGTCTATTGACCTTACATTTAAACTCCTGGAGATTGTATCCGTCGGGGAAGCAATCGTGTGGAAGAGAATTCCACAGTCGGGAAGTGCGAGGAAAGAAACTGTTAGAGTAGAAGTTGAGGTTGCATTTTATCGGTTTCACTGTCAAAGGGTGGGAGCTAGTTGCTAATCTAGTATCTCGTGCACATTCGTATTATGGGGCACCAGTGATCTAAGTTCATCGGAGCAGAAGCCATGAAAGTATTTATAGAAGAGACACAGGGAAGCCACGTCGCGCCGGTGGGAGAGAGACTGCAGGCGGTCTGCCTAGTCAGTATCTATCACGTTACAGACCATCCTCTGAACCTTATCAAGAAGCCCGAGGAGAATAGCAGGGGCACCCAACCAGATATGGCAGCAGTATTCAATGCACAGGCGGATGGTAGATTTATATATGTGCAGGATAGATTTAGACAGAAAAAACCTCCGGGCCCTACACAGAGAACCGACTTTCATAGCAGCGGATTTAGCAATGGATTCGATATAGTCATTCCATTTGAGGTCCGCTGAAAATGTGAGACCAAGGAGGCGTAGTGTTTTACTCTCTGGGAGGCAAGCCTGGTCCATGCTAATGGGAGGAAGGTGAGATTGTCGATGATGGTTAATTCAGAGTAGCTTCGTTTTAGAAGCATTAAAATTTGCTAGCCATTTCTTACCCCAGTCCAATATGGATTGGAGGTTATTTCAATCTCGGCTGCGAGGTTAGCTTTGACGCCTACACTAGATTTTTGTAGGAGGCGAGAGTAAACTGTGGTGTCATCGGCGTACAAACCTACTTGGGCTCTTATGGAATCAGGGAGATCTTTAATGTATATCAGGAAGAGTGTAGGACCTAAGATGGAGCCTTGAGGGACACCTGCGTTTGTATGGCAGTTCTGGGAGGCATGTTCGTTTATTACCACCTTCATTGTGCGGTTAGAGAGGAATGACTAGATCAGTTCAAACAAATGTCCAGTTATACCATAGCTCCGCAGTTGGCCAGCATGCCAAACTCTGTCGAACACCTTAGATATATCCAATGCAATGGTTCGGTCTTCGCCATTCCTGTCGAGTGCCTGGTATATGTACTCGGTGATGGTCGTTAGCATATCAACATTAGACCTGGTGAAGCGGAAACCATATTGCTTGTCCGAGAGGAGCCTGTGTGCTGTGAGATGCTGAACCACCTCGGCGTTGATAATGGCTTCGAACACTTTGCCAAAGATCGGAAGAAGGCTGATAGGGCGGTAATATAGGAACTACAGAGGGAGATTTCCAACAGGCAGGATAGCAGGAAGCAGATAGGCAGAGGTTGTAGAGCTTAGAAAGGACAGAGGAGAGTTCAGGGGCACATTTCTTTAAGACTATAGTTAGGATTCTTTCACCACCGCTCGCTTTGTGAGGGTCAAGTTTTAAGATTATCTTAGAGACATGCGAAGGCGTAATGTGGACATCATTCATTTGTGCCTCGGTTCTAGGTGAGAAGTCGGGTGTAAAAACTCCAGATGAGTCCAGACTCGAATTGTTAGAGAATCTGAAGGCAAAGCATTCAGCCGTATCTGCTGGAGAGGTGAGGACCTCAAATTTGTTGATTAGCGGGGTTATTGTGGACTTGCTCTTGTTAAGTAATCTGTTACAGAGTCGCCAGTAGTCTTTAGCGCCGAATTTAGAGCATGCTATGCGTTGCTTTATTCTGGCAGCAAACAACATGTTAGCTTCGTTAAGTATTCTTTTATACTTATTACGAACTGAAGTGAAAAGGCGCCTGTTTTTGGTCCGACGCATAGTTACGATAGAGTGGGAAGAAGTGATTCCGGTGAGCAATGGCAGCCGAGCAAGCGGGTGAGAACCATGGAGACGAATGAGATTTAAGCTGGAATTTCCTAGCAGGGGGGAAGGCATCGATGCCAGCCTTAACCCAGGAGGAGACCTCGGATGCACATTCTTCGATGGGAAAACTAAAAACGTTGTTTCAAGGGATGTCACAGAGGAAGTCTCGAAACGAATCCCAGTCTGCTCTTTGATAGCAGTAGGATATTCTACTTGTTTGGGTATCATGGGTCGGGCGGGAGTGTAGTGAAATATTAACGGACAATACAGAGTTTTCGAGTGGGCAGAGTTGTCTAGTAGTGCAAGAGTCTGGGATGGAAGTGAAGCAGAGGTCTAGAAATGAGTTCCTTCCGTTAGAGTTGTCAGAGAAACGCGTGGGGAAGTCCACTACTTGCGTAAGGGATTGGGTGATTGAAAATTCATGGTGTGGACACCAGCAGGGTCGGTGACAGCGTTCTTCAGCCACTTGGTGTGGTGGGTGTTAAAGTCACCAAACACGAATACATGGGCAGAGGGATGGGAAGAAATGGCTTTGTCGATATTGTCAGAAATGATGTCAAGCAACGAACAGTTAGGGGGGAAGGAGAGCGGTAGAGAAAGAAGAGATAGCTAATCGAGCTTAGAAGTGAGAGGCGGAAACACATGAAGGAATGACCTGGGGATTCAAAAGTTGACACTCTAGTTAAGGGAAGGTGTTCGCTGACATAGACACCAAGCCCATGCATATGAACATTGGAGTCCTTCCTGAAGAGGGGAAGGTAGCCAGCAACGTAGATCTCAGATGAGGGGATAGAAGGGTTAAGATTAGTTTCATATAGGGCTATATATATATCAGTTGAGTTATTATGGAGGAATGAACCTACGCTGAGGAATTTGGTGCGGATGCCGCGTATGTTAGTGAAAGAGATGCAGACAGGTTTGGACAGGTTTTTATTTCTTAATTTTGGGTGAAAAGACTGGTTATACTCAGAAAGTCCGAACCCGATTTCCTACTTTCGTTCACGTTCTGTGGCTAATTTTTCATTGGAATAGCCGAAGAAATCCGCAAAAATCATAGTTTCTGGAAACGGATAACACTGATGATGGTATCACATTGTCAACTAATAAATTCGTGCAATTTTCTCTGTATCAGCTACGGCCCTACATATATATATATATATATATATATATATATATATATATATATATATATATATATATATCAGGTATTTAAAAAATAATTGGCATAATTTATAACTGTTTCCTCTCTATCTAATTTATGAAAAAATTCCGTAGGAAACGCTTGCTTTCCCGGTTATATGAGTACCAAATATTTACTTACCATAGTGTCTTTCTTTTGCACATCTGACGCATACAGTGTTTTCGAGTTCCCTAAAGCAAGTCTTTAAAATGTCAACCCTCCGCCCACTGCCCTAATGCAAGCGTCACGTCGACGTTTCACGGACTCGCGATCATGTTTCAAGTTTTCTGGCCTGACTCGTATCGTTTTGCACCATGCCACCATTTGATTCCCGAGACGAATACACGTCATTTCAAATACCCCCGCTTGTATAAACCAAAGGGACTTACATCCTGTGAGCGTGGAGGTGATGCAATTGGTTCGCTTCTTCCTATCCACAGACCAGTAGACCTTCTATCTCGGTAGCTGCGGGCCTTGTGACTGAAATGTCCGGGAGCAACATCATGAATGAAATGCACTTGTCGACACGTGATTAATAATTATTCCAAGTAATCAGACACCTTGTTTTCCAGAAAGCACTTGTGCGCATCACCTAAATATGTGTTTGGAAGTACATGAGATCCTAATAACCTATTATCACAACACAAGCTCTGATGTTGAAGGAGGACCGCTATTGGTGAACTGATAGAATAATTATATGGGAATTTTCTTTTGCCCAGACATGCTGATTGTAGTTGTTGACTGTTGTATTCCGCTAAACTGTGCTTCATTTGTGAAGATAACGAAGGCAGGAAATCTTGAAATTGCATTGCGTTGCCGTAAGAAGCATTGAAAAGACACATATCATACAGTGTAGTCTCCTGATGCCAACGTCTGTACACGTTGAAGATGCTATGAGTACAGCTGTTCTTCTCGAAATACTCTCCAGACATTCAAATAAATAATAAACTTTTGCCTTGCCAGCTGTCCTGTAATGATTTTAGGAGTATAATGTACAATATCCAGTATCTGTTCTTTATCCTCAGGTGTCATGGAATTCGGTCGTCCTCTGACACCGGCAAGATTTTCGAAGTTCCCATGTTCACAAAGGTGGCGATGGATATTCACAAATGCTTCACTATTGTCGGTGTAGAAAATTTTCTCGTTGGGGCGACAAGCTTGCACAGTGTTACATTTCACCAAACGAAGTGCATATCTGCCCTATCTTGATTTGAGTACATATCCAGTCAACATGCACCCCTAATAATCGCCCAGCAACATTTCACAAGCAAAACAAAAAAACAGGATATCTTGTCCGGTTGGCGGTAAAAAATGATCTGACTGGTTGTTTGGTCCGTTGCTTAGCGAGTTATGTGTCACTTGTGGGAGATAAAGGTATTCATATTAGCACATGTTTAAAAAGCGTATAACCCGGAAACCAAATGTTTCAAGACTTTTTTTCATGGGCGATTTTTCATTATATTTTCTTAATCCTTTCACCCCAACAAATACGTTACCGCCACTGATATGCAGGTGGGCTCGATAAGAGAGGTAACGTTTTAGGCATGGGGAGAGTGAAGACAAAGACGAATCATCTACAGGAAGTGAAAGAGAAAGGGCTTGGGAAGGATGTTAACACAGGAGTGAAGACATTTGTGAAGGTAGAGAGAAAGGAAAGGACAAGATACATGGGGTGATGTACAAAGGGCTGGAGGTAGAGATCACAGTCCTGAAGTTATGGCAAATATCTTTGAAACATCTGGTATATATAATCTGTAACTCTAACAAATTGTATTTGATAACAATAACGGTATCGTCTACATACAGTGTCAGTATGTGAAACCCATTAAATCTTATTTTCTTGAATTTTACATGTTTCATATCGAAAATGTTTAGAGGAACCGATAAACCGGAGATTTACACAAGGTATATCGACGATTTTTTTTTGTTTTAATAAAAAAAATGGATGAAATCATTAATCTAAAATTAAGTTTTGAAAATAACTCCTCGCTAGAATTTGCTTATTGACTCATGGACAGTAACAAAATCACTTTTCTTGACGTTATTATAGAGCTAAAAACAATGAATCTATTACGTATTTCCATGGAAAAGCAACAGTAAGAATTCCTGTTTTCTTCATTTTAATAGCTAACGCCCAATAATAAATAAGATAGCAGTAATAAGAAACTACATGAATAGAACAAATCAAAGAATATCTTTGAGCGAAATAAAACACATAAAGCAAATATTAATTGACAACAATTTCTCCAACTATATTATTGATAACGAAACAAAATTATTCTTTAAAAATACATGATACTAGCAGTAAAAATAAAACACAAAACTTCAGCATATTTTATTGCAGCCACATGCATATTAGTTATAAACATGTATAATTTTGTATACGAAAAATTATTAAACACCATATTTCTGCTGTAATTCCTCAAAACTTATGAAATTTATAATATAGAAAATGAAAGACAGCAAACCTTGTTGTTTCTCAAAATAATAAGCCCATTAAATCTAAAGTATCGATAACTAATATAGCCTATGAATTTCAATCCCCTGTACATGATTATGTTTCTTGTTATATATCAATTATCTGTATTGGCCTTACTACAACTTCAACAAAGAGACGGCTTCCATGCCACCTGTCTAATAATGATATTGCAATAAAACATAACATAAAAAACACTTGAGAATAATTTTAGTTGAAAATGGCAAAATACTATTAATATCACGATATTACATGTATCTCGTTAGAAAAGAGGCACTATATTTTAAACAATTTTCTCCCACGATAAAACTTAAACTAATTAGCAGTGGAAATGATATTTTAAAAGTTTTAAAAAATAGACACGTTCACACGATGCCCATCGAGCATCATATGAAAGCGTGAAAGTACTCTCCTTTAAAAAAAACAGAAACCACTAAAAACAGATAAATTACATTACAATCAAACACGAGGACATAACACATGAAAAATAACATCCTTATAAATTGCCATTGAAGAGGCTGAAAGCGCTTGGAAAGTCGAAGTTCATGTAGCATTTTTATATTTCTTATCTCCACTAAAAAGGAAACATGTAAATCATAAAATCTTCCTTATGGTATGAACTCACCTCTCCTTCATCAGAAAGGGTTTACTAATTAATAACTCTATCGCTAAAACCTTATTATATCTGCATACATTCTTAGAATCTAATTCACTTTTTTTTTTGCTTTAAAAAAATGCTAATGTCAGAAAAGCAGTCAAAATGAACCAGTCAATCAATGCATACACTCACGCCTGTTTGTTATGGGGATTAGAAAATTCAGAGCACATTGGAATTGCATGTGTAGACACATATATTCAAGAAGTCAACTTTCTGGCATAATGGCCATGGTGAAATGTGAACTCGTGTCACATATACGGATATGATGATGGGCTCTCCTGGTAATTTCTACATATGAGTATCCGATTCGTTTGGTACATAGAATATCAGGTTTTATGTTAGTGTAATATACATGTCATCAAGCCTGCTTTGAATTTGCATTACAGGCTGCAGCAGGAATATTTCAATCCGTTCTTTTATGTATCAGAAACCTCTGATTCAGACTTGGAATGTGTGAAATCATGGCGCATGACGGCCTCCAAACCAGTCTTGGATTTGCATATCATATGAAAAATTAGGCACGGGAACGTCGCCACAGATGAAGAAATCGGCATAAATAATCAAATTTTAGTTCTCAAAATGTGTGCTTCAAGTTGTTGGAGTCTGTTCAAAACCTGCAATGCCACGATTACAATTTGACCTCCACTCCATTCTATCAAAGAAGTCAATCCGAAGTAGTCAACTGGCCTGACAAAATGACCATAGGCAAGTATTTGTATCAAAGCACGCCCAGTATTAATGCTGCTTCTAATTTCTTAATAAGCATACCTAATGAGATTTTACAGAGAAATAGAAGAATTTGTGTGCGTTCATGTTATAGTCTTGGTGTTAAATAGACCAATGAGAGCTGGGATAAATATTTACATAAACTGCTCTATAAATGATAACCATATTTAAATTATCTTATATTGTGTGACATTCTCGAGATATCATCTAATTTGAGCGGCTCGAAAAGTACAAGAGGATTGACAGGATTATGCATTAAATAGACTGTCAGAGATAGAAGGAATTAACTCAAAGTGCAAATTTTACTGAGCATAGGAGGAAGATTAAATTTGTCACTAGTAGCAGGAGAAATGAATATAAATGACAGACAATTTAAGAATGAGAATATTGCCCAAATTTTTAGAGATGGTAAATATATTGTTAAATTCAAGTTATTTTCAATAATTCAAAGTGAATTGCAGATTCTTTCTTACATACATTGTGGTGTACCTTCGTGACGTAGCCGATCATGGCTCTCTCAAATTTGCTGTCCTTTGTAAACCGCAGAAGATTTGCTCTTTGTTCATATATCCTAGACGCTGTTCAGCCAAAAGTTTACACAATCTTTTAGGTAGATATACGCTTCTTTCCTGTGTCTCAGCTTTTATTAAACCATGTTAATTTCCATATATTTTACCATTCTTTCCTCATTATATTTTCTAGAATTTTCATATTGTTTCTATCTCTTCTTACGTATAAGTGTCCTCTTAGTTTTTCTTTTTCTAAAACTTCGTTGTTGCTCACGTCTTTAGACCATACCACTTTGAACATCCGTCTAGAGAATCATATTTCTGTTGTCTCAAGTCTGTTCAGAATTCCTTAGATTGTCCACCATTCACTATCCTATAAGTTTCAAAATTACATCGAAGTTTAGTTCACTTTTCTTTGTTTTCCATACTATTTTATTGTTTCTTAAATTTTGCTTAAATTTGAAATGAATTTCATCTTCCATCTTGCTTTAAAACACTTTATACTGATTTGAATCGTCGTATAGTTTGATGTTGATATAACCACATTTTAATTAGCATGTTAAATCTTTCCTATTCCTAACAACCATATACTCTATAGTTTCTTACAGTTGCTGTTTAGTCATGAAACCTTGATTTCCTTTACTATATCTTTAAGAGTTGCTGTAGGCTTTTTACCCTGTTTTCCATCAATAATTTGTCATTAGTATATCTTGTTTTGCTCAGACTGTGTCTGTCAGTATCAAATCTTAGTAGAACATCTTTGAATTCAAACAGGATTGCTTCACTATAATCTTAGAATATGTTGATATAACCACATTTTAATTAGCATGTTAAATCTTTCCTATTCATAACAACCATGTTCTCTATAGTTTCTTACAGTTGCTGTTTAGTCATGAAACCTTGATTTCCTTTACTATATCTTTAAGAATTGCTGTAGGCTTTTTACCCTGTTTTCCATCAATAATTTGTCATTGGTATATCTTGTTTTGCTCAGACTGTGTCTGTCAGTATCAAATCTTAGTAGAACATCTTTGAATTCAAACAGGATTGCTTCACTATAATCTTTGAATAAGTTCGGCGAGAAGACACAAACTTCTGTTACAGCCCTTTCCTTTTGAGTATTTGCTGAATTAATTTTCTATTCTCATGTAGCTGTTTTTATCCCCGTATGTGTTCTCTTTTATTTTAATATCCTTCCTAAATAAATCAAGTTTATACAGCAGCCTTGACAGTTCTTTTTGACGTTACTTGTCAAACGATTTTTAATAATCTATAAAACATGGTATACTTCTCTTAGCATTTATATCACTCTTTCTGATATTATGAGCATAAATATCACATTCTTTCTTCTAGGGACTTTAACGTATCAACACTGCTTGTGTTCTATTTCCGGTGTAATTCAGCAGCTCGTTTTATTGAATTCATCAAGCAAATATATCTCTTTCCATATAAAAATATATTCATGCCTCTCTCCCAGTAGTTATTTGTTCATTTAGTTATAAGTTGATAGATTACATTTTAGTAGAAGGACACATTGTGAATGTATTTCTGATAAATTAAAAAATCACCCATCTTATTCAAAATAATGATATTTGACAATTACTAAACCGGAGAAATATCATAAAAAGAGAAACATTTGCTGACATCCACGATATACGACGACAAATTATTACAATAATACAAACTATTTGGTATAATGAAATCAAACAATGGTTGTACTAATGACACTATTGTGTCTTGATGGGTGTACATTTGCATGCGGAGTGCGTTGAATTTCATCGGAGATAATAGTAAACAGGTAAGCAACTTTTTTTCAAAGTAACATTATAACTTATACATTATATCTACAATTTTAATGAATCTGCTTATACCTGATTTATGTAAAAGGAAATGCGCTTTCTATTATGTTTCACTGATAAGATGTCGCAAAACGTTCAATTTTAAAGTTAACTTGCATGTTACATGATAATATTTTTGCCTCACCCAAATCCTGTTGTTGAGTGAGATGTTTAATTAATTCTGATTTGATTTGATACTGTTGTATTTGCCAAAGAGCGGTAGAAATATGTCGATAACGTGAATTTTATAAAGCATGAACTACAGGAGTGGATTCCCGACAAGTGATAAAGCAATAAACATAAGGCATTTATTGTAGACTTTAGAGAAAACAGAAACGAATTCAGCAGTGCAATTTTTTGACTATTGCAGGAATACGAACGGATCCGCATTCTTACTGGAGATCAAATTAAGAGATGGTAATAAAAAGTTTATTTCAAACAATAAATGTAGCACACTGCTTGGTTAAAATTCAATCCTCGCTTGGTGCGATTCGAGTGATTTCTGCAATGATCAGGCCTCAAAGCTGGTACATGCAGGTCATGAGTTACCCAGAGTACATGACCCCCGCCTCTCATAGGTACAGACGAGATCTAAATTAACACAGGGCAGTACATTTGCGGTCGACTTGGTTTCGGGCATTCTTGGAATGTAGTATATAAATTCATATGTCAATTTAGAGAATGTATCTCTAACAACCTCAATAATATCTACAATGGCCACACTACAAATTCGCTCTCAAGGCGTCTGACGTTGCACTTAAATGAAAATTCAAATATATTCCGTCATTTAAAACAACACGGTTATCAATGCACACTTCTGAAAAAAACGCTCGTTGATAACTTGTACATACTTAAACAAGAAAATAATAAACAGAAACTAAAAATCCTAGAAGCAATCTACATTAAACAATTTAAGCCTGGTTTGAATACAATCAATTTTGATATTTCCAATAACGTACTCAAATGCCTGTAATGAGATCAGGGACCACAACGCCACTATTTTGTCACTGTCTTCGGCCATCTGCCACGGTAGGGATGGACTTATATTTTCAATGTAATTCTCTTTATTGTTAATAACTTAAATGTTCTATGTTTACTATGTGTTAATATTTATTCTTTGATAATGGCTTATGTGAGACAAAATCTTAGACCCGATAAAAAATCTACAATTATTGTGATTTTTTGTTGTCTTTCAATGATATTACCATGAAGTATATCAGACGGTAGGAACGGATCCTACACAAAATTAATAGACATAACTTGTCTATATTATTCAATGAAACCTGAATTAATATATATATATATATATATATATATATATATATATAATTTAATTAATTCGAACAGTACACAGTTGTATTAAAAATTATTCAATACAATTAAATTGAAGAACATTTGAATATTCTTTATTTATAAAAGTTATAATAGACATATTATGCTACCATGTGATGTCTTCAGGTGATTTGCCAAAACTGGTTTTTAAGAACGCTCACGTAACGGGGATTATATATATATATATATATATATATATATATATATATATATATATAGTAAAGACTAATGTGTTTGCAGACCAACCCGTTATTTAGTACATTTAATTAATACAAATAATGGGTTGAACAAACTAAATATTCTCCTAATATGGTTGGTATGTTTTTGTATATACTGAATTCAATCTCAATATTTTTTTAAATTCCAAAACATTGCATTAATTAGTATTCCAAAAACAAGAAAAATAACTAGTTGACCTGTAAAGTAGAATTGAATGAAACTCTCTTTAACTAATTTTGAAGTATAAAAGAAAATCGTATTTGGCAAATGGAAAAAAAATGAACAACGAAAAGTGACTGACTTTTACATCGGAAAAAGTTTAAGGTGTGAATGTGAGAAACAAAAAAGAACAAAAACAAAAACAAAACACTGAGAAGAACGCATGCATATAAAATTTCTGCTCCCCATTTATTTATTCATAAACGATATTTTGGCCATGAGAAAAAAACAAACAAAGCTCGACCTGTAAAGTCATAAATTTAATTGCCGATAGAGAGTAAACTTTAGATTCGACACACCTGTAGCAAAACAAATACTGTTATGAACACTTAATATATCAAGTAATATTATTAATACTGAAAATAGTAACAACAATAAATCTACACAAAACAAAACGTTCTCGCGTTCTCGCATTTTTTAAGTAAATAATTATATGGATGATATATATATATACTACCAGACATATTTATTAGGCCACCCCAGTGATTAAAAGAATGATGTATACATTGACAAGTGAATAATTGCAACGGAATTTTATAATGTTTCTTTTGTTAATATTGCACAATAACATGTGCATCAAATGAATTTATAAATAGTTCATAATTATATTCATTGCAGTTTAATCAATGAAAGAATTAATATATTTTAAAGTGGTTTGGACCTGTTCATCTTTGCTTCCGTGGCATGTAAACATTTGCAAAGTAATAATAACAATTATATTTTCATTCGGCTTTATTGCCAAATGAAAATAAAAAATAGTATGAAATACATAAATTCGGTTAAAAAAACTGGAGTAGCCAAATTATTATGGGTAGTAGTGTATATATATATATATATATATATATATATATATATATATACTGACGCCAATTCGGTCGGGTGTCAATCCTGGGTTAAAAAGCAATCGTACTGATGAGCTGTGATACAGCGAAACAGATCTGTCTGCGGATGTATATATATATATATATATATATATATATATACATCCGCAGACAGATCTGTTTCGCTGTATCACAGCTCATCAGTACGATTGCTTTTTAACCCAGGATTGACACCCGACCGAATTGGCGTCAGTATATATATATATATATATATATATATATATATATATATATATATATATAAGAATAATACATCCTATATATATACACACCCACCCACCCACACACACATACATACATATATATATATATATATATATATATATATATATGATAATAAAATATTTAGCTATATTCATGATTCAACGTGTTCTATGTCAGGAATGCAGCGTAGGTGCTTATAAATTTGGACATTAAAATCAATACTCATTGGCGACACATTTTTAAACACAATCGCCATGACGTGGTGATTCGGTTTTAATGTGAAAGAGAATTTCGTCACAGCGTGTTGACTTCAATAATATTCGAAACACCGACGCTATCATGATTTCTTACAAGGCAGTTTATAAATATGCTTAAATTACCACTCTAGTAGAAATCACAGTTGAATAGATGACGCTGTATAAAAATTATTAAACTGTCCTAAATGTTTGTTTTTAAAAATTGTATTGCGCTAAGTTTGCTTTTTTTATAATAATAGAAATATGCCATCCTCAAGCCAGGCTGCTTTCGCGAGTCTCAAAATAACCACTACTATTATACAGGAGTCACAAAATAGTTTAAATCGCCGAACATGAAAATGAATGACCAGCAATTAACAATTAAAACGAGCTAAAGAAGTATTCGAATGCGCTTGAAACAAAAGACACGACTAGAAAGTTGAACATTCCTTTATCACCCTCGAACATAAAAGTCTAATTATATTAGAATAACTCATCAGATGTTCCTTTCCTTTCATATTCACCGAATCATGTTTGAAAGATATATATATATATATATATATATATATATATATATATATATATTACGAAAATTAACGAAGATTAACGCAACTTGGATATAATCAACCGACAAATTTGAAATAATTTTTCTGAACATTTTTTTGAAGGATACTCGTATTTCTCGTTTAGACTGGAGGCTATTCGTGGTCGAGAGGTCTATGACGTTGCCAGACCAAATGGTAGCTTCCTGTATAAAAATAGGGGTCGCAGGTTCGAATCCTGCCGAATCGCACACATTTTCGTAACAAAAATTTATCGTAAATAATCAGGCTAGTAGAAATGAATATATTATA
The DNA here is from genome assembly GCA_037127315.1 of Ascarosepion bandense. Classification (NCBI taxonomy): domain Eukaryota; kingdom Metazoa; phylum Mollusca; class Cephalopoda; order Sepiida; family Sepiidae; genus Ascarosepion; species Ascarosepion bandense. The sequence continues at coordinate 4,649,017 of JBBBDQ010000122.1, read as the reverse complement.
CTGCTTGATTATAAACAGAATACCTACTTAAATACGAGTATCATTCAAAAAAATATTCAAACAAATTATTCCATATATATATGTACATACTAATTCCGAAGTCAGTCGCTATATTGGTTTCAACCTTCAGATCTATGTATGTGTGTATATATTTTGTATCAGATAAATACTGAATGTTTATCCTTTTGAAATAATTTCAAAATCTACGAAAATCAACTTTTAAAAATGATAAATATCTTATGTATAATATCTGATCTATAAGGATAGATAGATAGTGAGTAAAATGTTTGCATATTCTGTGTGTAACTACGCAACTTTAAGTACATGTAGACCCATAGATACGTTCGTTTAAATATTCAGAATGAAACTTAAAAACGGGGACGGAGTCAGACATTGGAAAAAATAATATTTCCTAGGGAAATTGTATTTTGTAAACTGATCACGCCTTAGAAAATGCTGAGCTTTGCCATTTTCCTGACTCAGGTTTTACCCGTTTTTACAATTGATTTACTCCCAATTCCTCCAAGTGCACAGTTGGGCATTATCAAGTCTGCCGACAAAATTATGCCTTGGGTAACAAGCCAGGAATATTTTAACTCGGTGCAAAATGACTTTTTGCAACAAAGCCTGTATCGAAGTAAAATCTTTTTCCGAATTCGTTATTGCCAAAAATAAATTACACGGAAGCCAATGACATGTACTACTGTGCATCCACGACACTTTCGAATTTCTCGGATATATGTCGAGATATTGATAGTCTTTATTCTCATGATTCTCTAACCATTGCCTGATGAGGAGTTAAAAATCTCGAAAAATAGAAATTTCCAGAGCGCAATGTAAACTATATTAATTTTGAATAAAAAATAAAATTTTAATATATATCATGCTCTACAATATTTGTTGTATTGAGCACATTTTTTAGAAAACTCGGAATTGTAAAATATACGATTTTATATATATATATTGTAACGAGGAAGTTCGAAGCGTTTTTCGCCCCCCAAATCCTTGGATAATGACAAAATAGTCACCTTAGTAGCATTTGTAGTAACTGGACATTTGGTCAGGTTTCTACCACGACAGATAGGAGAGTAATATGAATTATGTCATTCGGTCAGGGTTCTGCCACTCTAGAAAGGAGAGTAGTATTAATTAGGTCACTGGGTCAGGTTCTACCCTTCCCAAAAAGATGTTAAATAACCTGGTAACTATGGTTAAAGGGAAAAGAAGGAAAAGACCAGAGAAAGAGAGGGCCAATGAATATAGCTCCCTGTTTCTATGTTCCTGTGTTTTTGCTGAAATTTTTGTTGGTTATAATAAATTGCCTTTCTCTATAAAATTATCTTGGGTTATAGTTTAATTCACTCCCTTCAGCATCATTCCAACTAAAATTGTATTTTTGTGTGTTGCTAACCCAAACGGATTCGTAACTCTCTCTCTCTATATATATATATATATGTGTGTGTGGTGTGTGTGTGTGTGTGTGTGTGTGTGTGTGTGTGCGTGTGTGCGTGTGTGTGCGTGTGTGCGTGTGTGTGTGTCGTAAACTCTTTTTTTTCTTTTTTTTTTTTTAATCATTTCATCCCGAGCAAGGCAGAAATGCCACTGATGTGCAGGGGGTTACATAAATGTAAAAAGATTAATTAGAAAAGAGTGAGGAGTACAAGCTAGTTAGAAAGGAACAATAGAAAGCTAAGAAAGCAGGTGCAATGACAGATACATAGGCGGAGAGAAAGTGAAGGTTATGCAGGGGAGGGGAGAGAGCTAGAGTCCAGTGGTTAGTAGATGAGTATTAACTTTGCATTTAAATTTCTGGAGGTTGTAGCCGTCAGGAAAGCAAGAATAGGGGAGTGAGTTCCACAGGCGGGAAGTGCGAGAGAGGAAGCTGCAGGAGTAGAATTGTCGTCTGCATTTGGCTAACCTGACTGTGAATGGGTGGGACCCAGTTGCCAGTCTGGTTGCACGGGTAAACACCTGTTGAGGAGGCATCAGTGACTTAAGCTCATCCGAGCAGAAGCCATGAAAGTATTTATAGAAGTGACAGAGGGAGGCCACATTTCGACGATGGGAAAGTGGCTGCAGTCGTGTCGCCAGATCAGTACCTCTCACATTACAGACTCTCCTTTGGAGCTTGTCAAGAACACTGAGGAGAACGGCAAGGGCACCTGACCATAAATGGCAGCAGTACTCCATGCACGGACGGATGGTTGACTTGTATATATGCAGGATGGATTCAGGTGGAAAAAACATCCTAGATCGACATAGTGACCCAATCTTCTTAGCAGTAGATTTTGCTATGGATTCAATATAGTGGTTCCATTTGAGGTCTGAGGACAGGGTAAGTCCGAAGAGGCGTAGTGTATTACTCTCCGGGAGAATCATCTGGTCCATGCTTATGGGAGGCAGAAGAGGTTGCCTGTAATGGTTGACAGACAACAGCTTGCCCCAGTTCACCACAGAGTGTAGATCCCGCTCAGGGTCAGCAGCGAGATTATGTCTGTCTGCCACGACAGGTTTCTTACTGGAGCGGGAGTATATTGTAGTGTCATCTGCGTAGATGCCTACTTGGGACTTGATCTCATTACATCGAGAACGGCAAATGAGGGTTTTGTAGATTAAATATTTGTTTAACTTCCTGTGACGCCTATCCTTTTCCCGGAGACTGCATTTAGTTTTCAAACTTTTAGAGATATGGAACTCGTGGCCTTGTCTAGACCTGTGGGGTTTTTTAAAATCTTATTTTTATTCTCATTTTGAATATAGACTGACTGTTGCTGAGGAGGCGTGAGATCTCTCTTAGGGATTTTATGTTGAAATGTTCATTCAACATTTTTGAATTTTGAAAATTTGTTTTAATTTATATGGGCTCTGTAATTTCATTTACATTGAGCTCTCCTCCTGTATCATTTTTTAATATTAACATTTTTAATATTAATTAGGATCAGGATCTTGGGATTTACCTTCCTACTTTTCCGTTTCGGATTAAAGTAATTTAATAAAATTAATATATATATATATATATATATATATATATATATCTGCGACCCTTATCCACATAGAAGAAACCACCATGTGAACTGGCGCGTCTTAAACCTCTCGACCACGAATGACGTCATTATATATATAATTTGTTCTTGTCGTGTTACATGTGTTATGCGTGATGTAGTGGAAATTAGGGGAAGGTTATGAAAATGTAGCTGTAAACTTACTCCATCCAATATCGGTTTTGTATTGTGATATCATTTGCAGTTTCCGTGAGTGTAAATGTAAGGTATTACCGACTCCACTAATGCCTCAGTTGTTATGTCATAACACTAGGTAATTATGAACATTGTGTTTCAAATATGTGCTTCATTTGCTTTTCGTCTTCTACCATTTTGTTCAATATTCTTAATTACTGAAGATTTAACACTTTGATGACACGAGTAACAGCGTGCATTACCAGAGGAATTTACTTAATGACATCATGTGATGAATGATAAGACAAAACAATGGCTGATGTCAATAGGATAAAACTAATTACCAAAACGAAAAACAGAAAATTGTGAGGAATTACTATTGCCCGGATCCTGAAGTTCCTGATGAATAAAAGAAAAGTGTTAATGCGATGATGCACTTGTTCATTTCTTTGTATATTGATTTGGTTGATCTACTTTGGAAGGATTGTATGCACATTTGAATAAAATTAATATTTGGTAATGAGGTTGCTGATAATGTTAGACTGAGTTAAATTAAAATCAACTATGTATTAAAATGAAATTATTGAAAATGGGTTTTGATTAAATTCATTTTATTTAACGTATAAAAAAATGACACAAAATAACATATTGCATGTATGATATTATAGTTTAATGAAATGACCTCTAGTAAAGAATCTTAACCTTGTGAATTAACAAATCCGTAGATTGACACCCAGTCAGCTGAATGTCGACTATAAAATGCTTAATCTCCTTTCTTAATGTTCAACAGCGATTTAATTTGATTAAAAATGTAAAATAATTTAAAAATGAAAATATGAAAATGTTTATGGACAAATCAATAAATATCCAAAAGACACATACCTAAACAAAAATAAACTTCTATATACGTGAATCAAACACTCAAGTTAAGCTTATTAAAATGGCACATAATAGCGATATTTAGTAACTTCAAAATATCACATGCTATCATTATTATTAACTCAAGATGTCAAGCTATGCTCTTCATCTTTTGGCTATAATAATAAAAATTTGAATTCAAGCACTGTGTTAGATGACGACGAGTTCTCATCAATTTACAGTTAGTATAGCTACATGTAACCATAAATTTAATTCTTAACAACTTCTATTCTTGCTTACAGAATGCTTTTCCAGTTCCATATTTTCCAGCCAACTATAATCCTCAAAAATTTAAATGCAGTCCCAATCGCTATCTAATCTCCTCTACATTACACGCTTTCGTTCTTGTACCTTGGTACGTGTGTCATTTCTAATTCTTATATACTCTGTAATAATTTACGTCTTAATGGCTTTACTGTCTCGCATGGGTTGAAACCGATTAACGAAAATAATCTCGACAAATCTTGATTCTAATATGTATGACATGACGGCGAAATTACCAGTCCAGATGTTTTAAGCTATCAGCTATATACGTTTCCTCAGATAAATCATTAAAACTGGTTTCTACCGAATTAATTCCTTAGGTTTTGAAGATGGCTGCCCTCGTTGTGTTCAATAGAGCAACAGAATATAATGGATTTGAAAATAATTTATTCCTGTCGAAGCCAAAAAAGAACTGGTTTTGATTTCAGCCGAAGATGGAATGCAGAAAAATAAACAGTGTCTTTTGTCAAAAATGCTGATTGTTAAGGTCACGAAATGTAAACATGGGAATATAAATACATGAAGTTATTCAGTAAGAAGGGTATACAATTTAGTAAGCTGACAAGAAATATGTTTTGGTTGAAAGAAACAATGAAATAAAGAGGTATTGCATCAACATGTCAAGATTGGGAAAAATAATTGAATAATGAAATAAACAAAAATGTGATTTTGTCAAAAAAACACAATTGGTGATTAGGCCTGTCCGGGAACAACGTAATTTTGCGAAGCTCAACAGAGCCTAAAATTGTATATAAGACGGGTTTTCCAGGGATGACCCAAAGAGAGGAGACAGTGGAGAGCAAATAAGCTCGGAATGCAAAGAGAATTTTAGGAAAAACAATTCCATCCGTCACTTCCTCGAATGTGCGTGCTTCCTCTAACTACGCCTCTATACAAAATCTTCACTACAAAAGATAAACTAAGTAAACATATTTTTATACATTTGTTGTAGTTGGTAAATTTGAAGCCGATTATCAATACTGGTTTGCAGGTTATATAGTATACGTCCCTCAGATATACGTCCGGGTAAACCACAATTGATTTGCATAAACTCTCGCTACAGAATCATATACAGAAAATTGTAACAAATAGAAAAAACAGCGGCAACAGCTATAATTGAAAGCACGTGTAAGAAAACTGAAAATAATGCACGAATATTCAAATAAGATTTAAGGTTTGTAGGTATTTTCTTCTTGGATTTGGAAAGGTAGACTTCAAGCACTACGAATTGTCGGGTTTATTCAAGACTAAATCTGGATAAGTGTTTTGGTTTTGTAAATTAATTGTTGGTTCCACTAATTATTGTTCTTTTACGTTAAGATATATATATATATATATATATATATATATATATATATATATTCAATTTTTAAACGAGTTATTTCGCTATTTAAAATAACCAGGTTTCTACCATGAGTGGTATCTTCAGGTGATTTTTAATAACTGATTTTACCATTTATCGTTTTTCTTTTTAAAAACGGTCTTGGAACGGTATTTTATTTGACCGTTCACGTGGCAGGAAATTTATGTACACGAAATATTTAAATTAAAAAAGATTATGACGTTTTCATCCATGGTTGCATGAACATAACAGATATTTCTTAGTGTGGATGCATTTGGTCATAATTTCTGTTATTTCATTTAACAGTTCGTCTTTATATGAGAATAGCATAATTTTTATTTTTCTTCTTGGCACATTCTACATATTTGTCCACTGTTGTAAGTCTTGGTTGTTTTTACAATGTCCTAAATTATATTTGGGTTTTTCCATATTTTGAATTCAATTTCCAGACTTGGTTAGACAATAGTGTATTGTTTTTTAAATTTCTATTTTAAATGTAGGTCTGTGATTGAACCAGCTGGTCTTAAAGGTGTTTTTGGTTGAGCCCAAAAATATTTTGTTTTGACAATCTGGATCATGTACATCTGCCTTGTAAATTCTTTCTTTTGTGTTGCAGAGACCTTGAAGTGGACATTTCTTTTTGTCTTTGCAGTTGCATTTTTTGTGAGTATTTTTTTTGTACGATGCTATTTAAGTGTGTTGCATTTTGTTTTTTATGTAATTTTCTAAATTATTAGTGCAACTATAACTTAGTTTGCTTGTGTTTCTGTTGACTTTTTGTTCTTAGTCCTGATTCTTTTGGTAAGTGTCTATCTATTAGTTTAAACAATATTTGTACTATGTTGGTTTTATTTCTAAATTAAATGATGGGTTGAACCAGATAATGTTTCTTTTTAAATTCTTGTTTTTGATTTGTCTGTTTTGTTGAGAATTATATTGGAATATGTTTTTGTTGACAGCATTTCATAGAGCATCCTCATATATATTTTTCTTTTCAGTAAATATTGATTTGTTTGAAAAATTATTAGATAGTCTGTGTTCTACTCTTTTGTAAATGGGTTTACTTATATTATTTGAATGATCGGACTTTGTATTTATGTATGATAACCTGGTGTTTGTTTTCATGTATGAAATATTCAAAAGTTCTACAATATAATTGTATCAAAGGCATTCAATAAAAATGTGCACTGGTGTAATCCTATCATGACCAAATACTAAGTATTAAACAATCACTCAATCAATCAACCAATCAATCAATATATATATATATATATATATATATCAGAGACTTTATATTATGAGACACATGTCCAATGAAAATACTATTAATTTATTAAAACATAGTTTAAAAGAACCTTTATGTAAAATTATTGATAATATCACAAATAGTCTTTTTAAATCACGTAATCGTCAACATGATATTATGAAAGTGATAAAACGTGTTTTCCTCAAAAGCAGGCCATCGCTTTTCAGTAACAGAGATGACATATTAAATATTTTGTAAAATGAAAGTGACCCTCATATAAACCAATCCGCGCATGGCCCGTAAATGCTCAGTAGAGTCACACTTCTACAATAATCTTCGACAGCAAAAGATTATTTATAACACCACATGAAAAATGAATTTACTGAATACAACATAACTGAAAATGGCTAAAGCATTGGCCAAAAACACTCGGAATAATAAAATCTATAGACAAATTCTATATTCTTTAACTCTTAAAAAACTGTAAAAATGCAATAAAATATTGATTAAATTATCCTTTTCAAATTTCTTCAGTGAAATATACTTAAAAATGTTACTACCCATATATACATTAACACACACAAACACAGACACAGACAAACATATTTAATAGGAGTATGTAACACACACACACACACACACACACACACACACACACACACACACACATATATATATATATATATATATATATATGTCTACGGATGACTATATATATATATATATATATATATATACAGTTTATTAAGGAAGCGAAAATTAAATGTTAATATATATATATATATGTATATATATATATATTGTGTAATGATTGTTACAATGGTTTATAAAAGCATAGTATCACTACACAAAAAGTTTTCTGTTTCGGCGCTACGTTTGCTCACCTTGTGATAAGTTGAAATGAAAATGGTGAAAACGATCTATTTTGTTAATATGATATGTAAGTGAATGTGGCGGGAGTTTAGTACGATTTAGCCGTCAGTTTGTAGTCATTGTAATACAGTCTTGGGTGAGGAGAGGGGTGCGGAGTAGCTTAGTTTTGGACAGGTCACATTTAATTTTGTCTGGGTAATTCTTATATTGGGATGTAAGGTTTTTTAAGAAAGGGTAGATACTTTTTATTTTACAACTATCTATGAGTGGATGAAATAAAGTTGCTGTTAATGTTGTGTGAGTTTTTTTTTTATTTATACGATGTTCATTTTTTTTTTTTGAAGATTAAACATGGTATTAATTACCTTTTTGGAGCTTATAATTTTATGTGAATGAGGTATTTTCTAGTTAATTAAATTTTAACGAAAAATATTTTCGATGTTTACATAACACTGCTAATTCGTCTCTACAGTTCAATAGTTCACCTTTGTTGGGGTACTTTAGAATGTGTAGCTTTTCACTTACTCATAAAGGGCAGATGTCGTTAAGCGCGTTGCGGGATATAGTTTTTTCCAGGATTTTCCATTTTACTTTGCGTTTCTGTTTTGTGTCCTTTAATTTCCAAAAATATGCAGAAAGGAATGTTTGGTTTCGATATAAGATGTTTTTGAATGAAGTTAAGTGCATGTACCAGCGCTGCTTAAAGGTGTTCTATGTAGATGCGTTATACACTTTATGTATAGTGTTTTTTTTCTATTGAGGTCATATTGTATTGATAGACAATTGTATTTATTTTACACCTATATATATATATATATATATATATATATATATATATATATATATATTATTTACAGATATATACGGAGTGTTGCATCAAAATCAGACACTTGATAAAATGAAAACAAAATAGGGAAAAAAATTATTTGCAGATACCCATCACTATATTTAGCAATGAATACCTAAAGGCGGGCGCGAAATGAGTCAAACGCTTTGGCGACCATCTCCTTGTTCATAGCGACGAACGCCTCCCGATTGGCAGATTTCAGAGAGTCGACCGTGTTGTGGGCGTGCGTATTGGGATTGGGCCCCAGAAAAAATATTCAATAGGGCTGCAATCGGATGAGGAGGGCGGCAAGTCCGGCAACCAGCGGTTTCGGAACATTGTTGAGCAGCCACACCTGGATCGTCTTGATATTTTGTGAAGGTGCATTGAATGTGTTGTGACTAGGTCTAAATGTGATTTTATTAAATATGCATTGTTTTTTTTAATGTAGATAGCCTGCAATACGATGATTAATATCTGTATGTTAACATCACTGTAACATGTCTGAAGACGACTCATGTGAGCCGAAATCTCAGAACCAGCAAAAAAAAGAAATATCGAAATGTAGGAGAATTTTTGTTTTTATTTTCAGCGGAAATTCAAGACAAATACGATGTTTAGAACGGCTCATGATTAAACTATTAGACATTCATTTTATGTTATATTTAACAATATATGTTTATAAAACAATCGGTTGCTTCGATACACTATATATATATATATATATTGTCATCCGCAGACAGATCTGTTTCGCTGTATCGCAGCTCATCAGTACTGTTAGACTCCGATTGCCTTTTAACCCAGGATTGAAACCCGACCAAAATGGCGTCAATCGGCGACTTTACCCCTTGGATATAGGCGTTTGGTGTAAGTAAGCAGACTTTTTAGCGCATATCATTATACGCGCACAATAGCTAGAGTGCTTCAATTCCTTTTCACTGAATGAGCGATGCGTACATTCCAGTGTATCTCGAGTGTATTGTGCAAAATCTCTGAGTGAAAATAACTTTTATTTATTCATTATCCACAGCCAGAGAAGCAATAATTTTGGGATTTATAATTACGCTTTGAGTTAACACATTTGAGAAAGTTATCTGGATTTTAATTCTCTCGTAATCCAACAAGAACAGAAAATTATTAAAACCAGAATACTAAGAATTTTTTCCGATCTTTCTTCCTACTCTCAAATTTGTGTCAATATATTCTGCTTTGCAAATATATCTCTAATTTGTGAAGGTTGAATTCTTCGAGACGATTATATAAATATGATCATTTCAATCACTATCTAGAGTAAAGGATTTAAGATTATGATCATGAATAAATCTACTATAGTGAAAGATTTTGACAACTACAACAGAATTTAAATATTTATGAGAAAATCGATGAAGCACAGTTAATTCAATTTAGTGACCAGAAAGTTAATATTAAGTAGAAGACCAGGTCAATATTAATCGATTATTTAACTCTAAGTATATACCAGCGTGGCCAGTCTTAATTCGAATTGATACTGTCACCTTTTTAGAGTAGTGAAAATCAATCTCCGGAGCATTTATCACTCCAGATATAAAAGTATGCCTATCTGGTCGAAAAACTAACAGGCATATTTACCTATATGTGTCTCCATATTATTCAATTACTATATTCTGCCTGAAAAAGGAAATTTCAAACATCTAAGAAAGAATTTAGTCCTCGTCGAAAATTTCAAACATATTTGGCAACAATAAAATAATTGTTATGTTATGTGTGCAGAAATTACACACATCCAATTTTTATACATGATATAATAATTTGAAATCGAATATTTCGTTTTACTCAAATATCATAAAATGTATCTAGTAATAACCAGGATACTATATATCATCATCCATTTGCGATTTTTGATACATGAAAATCTATCTATCAATCTATCTATCTTCTTTTATGTGCCATGTCTTTTCAGGATGAAGTCGATCATGGGCTTCCACATCTCCCTGTTCCTAGTGCCTCTTTCTCCTGTTGTATCATGCAACCCTCGTTCCGTCATTCACCCAATCAGGTCCTTCAAATATATTATCCGCTGTTTTCCTCTGATACTTTTCCTTTATCTGGTCTGTTAGTAACAGATTCTCCAAGCCCTCCTTCCTCATTGCATGTCCTAGTAACTTTAGTTGTCTCTTCTTGATGCCCAGTATTAATTTCCTTTTTGTCTCCATCCTTTCCAAAACATAGTCATAGCTCAAATGCTCGATCCATGTTATCCGCAGCATCCTTCTGTAGAATCACATTTCAGTTGCTTCAAATATTTCCTTCATCTTCGACGAAGCTATTGTCCAACATAAACTGCCATATTGAAGAACCGACATCACATAGCAATCCAGTACTCTCCTCTTTGTTTCTAGTAAAATTGTCCTGTTTCTTAATACTTTAATCAACTTCTGCAATGCTTCTTTCGCCATGCCAATTCGCCTTCGGATCTCAGTGTCGCACTTTCCGTCTTCTGTTAGAACAATTGCTAGGTATTTAAATTTCTGTATCTGCTTGATTTTAGAGTCTTTCATCTGTAATTGGCATTTTGGGCTTCCTTTTTTGCTGATGACCATGCATTCGGTTATCTTGCAGTATATAAGTTGTCCTTTCTTGTCAATCTCTTCAGCTACCTTATGTAGGAGGTCTTCTAGTTTTCTTTCTGTGTCTGCTATCAGCACTGTATCATCTGCGTACCTTAGGTTCTTTAAATTGTGGCCTCCGATGATGAATCCTGGCAAATTTCTAGGGTTCTCAGAATAGTCTCGCTGTATAAGTTGCATAGATCCGGTGAAAAAACGCATCCTTGTCTTACGACCCTTTCAATCTTAGTATAACTGCTGAATTCGTTACCTGTCCGTATGCAGGCAATTTGCTGCCAGTAGAGATTCTTGAATACTCTTAGGTCTTTCCCAAGTATGTCGATGCTGCCAAGCATCTCCATCAATTCTTTGTGGCGTATTTTGTCAAACGTCTTTGCATAATCAATAAACCATAGGTACAAATCCTACTTCACTTGTATTGCCCTTTCGGAGAGCATCCTAATCATAAATATCGTATTCTTTGTTCCAGTGTCTTTGAAGAATCTGCACTGTTCTCGTCACATCTCTGGCCTGATTCTGCTTCTCGTTCTTTACATCAAGATTTTGACGATCAGTTTTGTTAGATGGCTCATTAAACTGTTGGTTCTGTGGAATTCGCCCTCGTTTGATCGTGGCTTCTTAGGCAGCGCTATGAAGATGAACTTGCTCAGGCCATCTGGTATTACACCACTATTATAATTTTCATTTGTTATTTCTGTAATTTTTTCTACATCAAATTCTTCCAGGGCTATCAGCAGCTCTTTGACTATGCCGTCTGGTCCCGCTGCTTTGTTTGTGTTCAGTTTGGCTATTGCAGATTCCACTTCACACTTTAATATTTCTGGTCCGTCCACATCTTTGTGTATTATCGGTTACTCTCCCTTGTCATGGTAAAGATCTTCTATATATTTTTCCCTTCGTTGCAATATTTCCTCTTTCTCCAATATGATTGTTCCATCCTTGGATTTTATACATTCTTTTGAAGAGCAGGTTTTGGTTCCTATCAATTCTTCTATTTCTTTATGCATGTCTGATTTATTATACCTGCGCAGACTTTCTACTTCTGCACATTTGTCATTGAGCCATTCCCCTTTAGCCTGCCTGCCTCTTCTCCTTATTTACTTGTGTAGTTTCCTGTATTTCATTTAATGTCTTGATACAATTTTCTGTCTCCCTTTGTATCATGTCGAGAATCTCTTCAGTCAACTATTCGTTTTTTCTTCTGCGCCTGATTTGCTTTTGGGGCAATATTATTTGCTGATGTCACTATCGCTTCCTTGAAGGAGTCCCATTTCGATTGTCCTTTTCTAACTTTCTCTTCATATTGGATTTTTACGCTGTTAGTGTATTCTTTCTATATTTTGAGGTCATTAAATAACGTGTTGTATTTCAGTTTTAGTGCTGCACTAGGCTTCTTCAATCTCCGGAGTTTCACATTTAGTATGCAGATGACTGGGACGTGGTCGCTTCCACAGTCGGCTCCTGCATAAGCTTTTCTTTGAACCTCTGCGTTTCTGAATTTCTTGTTTATGTTTATGTAGTCTATCTGGTTTTTCGTGTCACTTCCTAGACTATTCCATGTCCATAGACGTCTTTGGTGTTCTTGAAACCAGGTCTTAGATATTACCTGAAACCAGGTGTTAGTTATTACCTAGTCATTTGCTGTGCACCATTAAACCCATTTTCTCCTCGTTCTTTGCGGATTCTTAATCTAAATTTGCTAGTTGTCATACCTTCCCTCTCCTTGCGTATCTATCTATCTATCTATCTATCTATCTATCTATCTATCTATCTATCTATCTATCTAAATTTGCGTTTCTGTTTATGTCTTTTATGTCTATCTGTCTATTTATATTTTCCATACATCTGAAAACAAGCCATGTTAGTAGGTAACTAAATGAGGGTCTAGTAAATGCGTAAAGCAAATATTAGGTAGAGATGTAGACTAGGTACAGAATGACACTAAGTTTGATAATTTTGGTGCTGTTGCGAATGAAAGAAACATGCATTTCAGCAATCATTTAGGATGAGAGGAATATGTCTCCTTATTAATGGAATATGAAGGAAATGAAAATAGTTCACCCAGTGTATATGACATAATAGACTGTCACTGTGATATTTTGGACATGAAAATATTCTTTTGATTAAGAGAAAGAATGGTTCTAATATATATATATATATATATATATATATATATATATATATATATATATTAAAACAGAAATAGTTGTTCCAACGAGAAAAATTCGTATAAAAAGTACTTTAAGCCGTTAACGTTTTGTTTAAAAATTTATTATAATTATCATATTTAATATAAACATTTTATATGATATATTAAGTATCCATAATTGTATTTTTGTCATTACAGTTTTTCGAGGCAAAACTTGACTTTCTTCAAGCGAATAGACCTTTCATTTTAATGTCCGTTTGTCTTCCTGATGTCTGAAATATTGTGTATATATAGATAAGTGTCGATGGGCTGGTCAGAATATTCATATGCGTGTGTGTTTATTGTTTATGTTTTCTCACCCTCACTCGTTAAATCACTTCCGCTTTGGAAATCATTCATCTTAACTGTCGCACATTTTTCTTATATATATATATATATATAGTTAACAAAAATAAAATAAGAAGAAAACTGAATTTTACTTGCCTACGTCTTTAGTCCTTCGATATCAAATCAAAAAGACGAAATGAGCATTATTCCAAATTCTTGTTCTTCTTCTTCTTCTTCTTCTTTTTCTTCTTCTTTATGCTTCGTTTCCTTTCAGAACGTAGTTTCTGTCTCTTTTCGCTCTCCATATTTTTTCTCTTGTTATTTCGTCTAAGCCACTCTCCGTCAACAGTTTGAGCATACCTAACAAGTACGTCTCGCGCTGCTTTTCCCCTGCCTCTCCCTTCCTTTTGTCTGACCTGTGAGTACTAAGATCAGCAGTCTATTTTTCCTCATTACGTGGCCCAGGAAGCTTATTTGTCTCTTCCTGATATTTAGTATCAGTTTTCTTCTCGTTTGCATCCATTCTAACAATTCTTAGTCGCACACATACTCTCTCTATGCTATCCTCATTATCCTTCTGTAAAACTCCATTTCTGCTGCCTCAAGACTCTCTTTCATCTTAGATGAGATCGGCCAGCATTGACTTCCATACAGAAGGACAGATATCACATCATAATCTTGCACTGTTTTCTTTTTTCTAATGAGACTTTCCTGTCTTTCAGTACTCGGATTAGCTTCTGAAATGTGCCTTTGACCACGCCAATACGTCTTTGAATTTCATGTCGCACTTTCTATCCTCTGTCAAAACACTTCCAAGTATTTTAATATTTATCTGTTTTATTTTAGATTCCAAGTTAAGAATCCATAAAAAAAAAGGTATTGGCAAATATAAAAAACACTCACAAAATCATTTGAACATTTTAACGGAACATTTTAACGGAAAACTTTTAGTTTCAGGATTCCTTCATGTGCTGTGCAATGTCACCAGATATTAAAATGAAGAAAATTTAACCGTTTTCTTTGGACTTTTTAGTATGTATGTTAGTCTGTTTGAATATATTTTCCATTAGAAAAGTTGAGATTGGAAAAGATACTCAAAACCAAAAAATAGTATACAAACACTATGAGAGCTGCTTATCTATCTATCTATCTATCTATCTATCTATCTATCTATCTATCTACGAGTGAATGAGGAACGAAGAAAAAAATTTACAACGTCCAAAATATTAATTTAAAACAGTGATCGATATATAATATATAGAGCTGTGAATATTTGTCATAAATTATCTTTTAGAACATATACACATTTATGTATTCCCTAACAAATCGTACATTTGTTTCGACATTGAGACTGCATTGTCTCATCATGTGTTTTGGACAGGAATCTTTTCACATTCCTTTCCACACCACCTGATGAGACAGTGTAGTCTCAATGTCGAAATAAATGTACGATTTGAGGTGGATATATAAATATATTTTACGTGTTCTAAAATATAATTTATATATGTATCTTGCCTGTGTCATTGTCTGTTTTTTTGTGTGACATTATTTTAGATTAGCGATAGTTTGGAGAATCAGCTTTGTTGAACCCTATCTTCACTGATGCTGTGCGTGGATGACGAGCATTAGATTAGAAGCGGACACAGAAATCAACTCTAAGATATTTCCTTATTTAGTTAAAACACCCACAATTATATTAACTTTCTATATTTGGATGCCAATATGAAGGCGGAAACCTTTTCCAGGGAAATATGATTAAAAGACGACCATGAATTACTCCTAGACATGCTAAGTAATTGGAGAAAGAAAATAAATAAAACTAGCGAAAATTGGGGGAGAAAAAGAAGACAATCATGTTTTCCGAAATCGCAAATTGACTTCCAAGGCTTAAATAGTTTTAACTCTTGCATATTATTTATTAGCAATTGGAAAACCCTATGGAAGCAAACGGGATTAGCCTTTTTTTTTTAATTACTAATTCTAGGATATTTCTTGCCTTTGAGAGATTTAATGAATGATTAAAAGAAAAATATGGAGAGGAATGTATTAATGGAGTATAACTTCTAGATTGCATGTTTATGGTGAAAGTCTTTTATGTCTTATGCGTGTTTGTAAATAATAATAATATCATAAATATATATAAATATATAACTATACATAAATGGCATCTGAATACTGATTAATATTAAAAATTGCTATTAAAAATTAGTATAATGAAAATGAGCATTTTAATAACTGTTAGACTCAATAATTATGTTTTATCAGTTTGCGAAGAAACTGATTGACAATCAAAAGCTTTACACAATGCCTGGTCTATATAAAGTAAAACAATTATAATCAAAGCCCAAAAAAATATTTGTATATACTACAAAAAAAGGGGGAAATCCTAAAGTGAGTATAAGCAATGTGAATAGAGAATTATTTTGAGATCTTATTTTGTTATTCGTAATATTGTCCGAACATTCTCGAAATAGATGGGGTTGTAATAACCTCGTGGGGTGGAATCTTGAAAGTGTTAAATTTTTTTTGTTTTGCAAGCAAAAATCAAACATTATCCGCACACATTACTAGATATGTTATGATAAAAGTAAGAATACTTTTGAATCATCTTCCTAATACTGAAAGACCAGCGAAAAATCGTAGAACAGTTGCGGTAGTAAAGATGTCGAAATCTCTTATGTGTGTGTATTCCACATTCTGCTCGTGGTGGCGGCAGAGATACTTAAATGAGCACTCCATCCATAGAAGTTTCGAAAAGGTAATGTCGTCTCTCATCAGTTGATAGCTTTTTTTAATTCCTATTTTCCATCACTCACTTTCTTTATCGCTTACAATAAGATACGAGAAACCAACAATATTTATGAGAGGAGAAAAACCAGACAGAAATTGTCTGTAGTTGATTTAGTCAGTTAATACAGCGTTAATACCTTACTGAAGACTTGCTGATAGTCAAGCTCAACCACTATACAGAAATGAGACGCAATGCAGCGCAAATTTATCTATCTTTATGAAACACCCGCAAATATTTTTAAAAATTTAGACAGTATATTTTAATGAAAACAGATTAAATACATTGTATAAATTTATCATTTTAGATTTTACTGGGTTATGGCAAGAACTGAGGAAAGAGTAAAATTGAGCATTGCCTCATTTCCTATTCTAGTTGATAAGCTTTCAGCATTATTCTCGTATATCGAGGAAGTATTACTATATATATATATATACGCACCGCTCATTCGATAATGAATTGGAGCACGCTAGCTATTGGGCGTGTTTATATGCGCTAAAAAGGCTGGTTTCTTTTACTGGACGCTCGTGGCCTAGGGGTAGAATCGTCGACTGGCGCCAATTCGGTCGGGTTTCAATCCTGGGTTAGGACGCTACTGGAGTCTAAGTCGTACTGATGAGCTGTAATACAGCGAAACAGATCTGTCTGCGGATGACTATAGTATATATATAGATATCTTTACTTGCTTGCTCTTGTTCTCTGACGTAAATGGATAAATCTGAAAATAGGCCGATGGGGTAATGAAGTTGACAACATGGATAATTTTTCTGATAGAACGGTTTTATTACCCTGCAAGTAACACTCATATATGTATGAATATGTATGAATGTATCTATCTAAATTTCTTATCTATTTCTCTCAAACTTGCATCTCTTATCTATCTATCTATCTATCTATCTATCTATTACATCAATCTGTTACTGATTGACTAGATATGTAACCTTTAATCTCTGGAGAATGTAGACATTTAACGTTAAACGGATTCTCCCTAATGTTTTCTGTCAACATAAATGGTGTCGTGCCAATAACTAGATATTTTCCAGATATCTGAAAACGAAAGCACGCCGCTAAAGGACTCATTAATTTCCCAATGTGATTGTGAAGAAATGAGCACAAAAGAGGAAAGTCGCATTCAGTTTTCGAATGCTGCTTGCCAGTTTTTATCTCTAGGGCAGTGGCATCTACATGTATAAGTAATGTAAAATATAATAAGTCTAGCCTAATAGTTATGCACTGATTAATTATTATTTTCTATCAACAGTTTATCTGTACAATACATTCAGCAAGGGTCTCAAGGTTTTACTAAATATCAATTTAGCTGACCTGCAATCGCAAACAGAAAACACACAGGAATGATGCAAATCGTAATAGTAATTACTTGAGGAATTGTTTAGTATGAGCTACAACTAACATGTGATTCATTTATGAAGTTTATTTTGGAAAATTAAGAAATTATAGAAGCGAACGAATCAAAATCAAAATTTGAAGCTGATAATCTCTTGCAGTAGCTAGTTAAATGTAATTCGGGTCATACAGTTTCCGCAGATATGAAAAAGTTTCCATGGAGTACATGGTACAGGCCCTGGATAAGCCTGACGAGGCTCGCGCGGTTGCTCTGGACATCTCCAATGCTTTCGACCTGGTTTGGCACTCTGGCCTCCTATGCAAACTACGGGGTTACGGTATTACCGATCGCCTGCTTCACCTAATCCAATCTTTCTTAAATAACCGCAAAATGAAGGTCGTTTTGAATGGACATGTCTCTTCGTCCTACAGCACGAATGCTGGTGACCCACTGGGCTCTATCCTGGGCCCGACGCTCTTTCTTATTTTCATCAACGACCTCCCTGATAAGATCAAGTAGTCATCTACGCAGATGACACTACAATATACTCCCGCACCAGTAAGAAACCTATCGTGGTGGACAGACAGAATCTCGCTGCTGACCTTGAACGGGATCTACACCCTGTGCTGAACTGGGGCAAGAAGTGGCTTGTCAACTTCAATTCGTCTAAGACCAAGCTATTGTATTTCAACCATTACAGGTAACCTCTCCTCCCTCCCATAAGCATGGACCAAGCGGTTATCCCGGAGAGCAATACACTACGCACTCCTCAGCCTTACCCTATCCTCAGACCTCAAATTGAACCACTATATTGAATCCATAGCAAAATGTACTGCTAAGAAGGTTGGGTCACTATGTCGATCCAGGATGTTTCTTCCGCCAGAATCCATCCTGCATATATACAAGTCAACCGTCCGTGCATGGAGTACTGCTGCCATTTATGGTCAGGCGTCCCTGCCGTTCTCCTCAGTGTTCTTGACAGGCACCAAAGAGAGTTTGTAATGTGATAGGTACTGATCTAGCGGCTCGACAGCAGCCACTTCCTCACCGTCGAAATATGGCCTCCCATTGTCTGTTCTATAAATACTTTCATGGCTTCTGCTCGGACGAACATAAGTCACTGGTGCCTCCTCAGCAGGTGTTTACTCGTGCAACCAGACTGGCAACTGGGTCCCACCCATTCACAGTCTGGTTAGTCAAATGCAGACGACAATTCTACTCCTGAAAACTTCTTATCTCGCACTTTCCGCCTGTGGAACTCTCTCCCATAGTCTTGCTTTCCTGACGGCTACAACCTCCAGAAATTTAAATACAAAGTCAATACTCATCTACTAACCATTGGACTCTATCTCTCTCCCCACCCCCCGTATAACCTTCCCTTTCTCTCCACCTATGTATCTGTCATCGCACCTGCTTCTCAGCTTTCTATTGCTTTTTTCTACTCTAACTAGTTTGTACTCCTCACGCTTTTCTAATTAATCTTTTTACAGTTATGTAGCCCCCTGCACATCAGTGGCATTTCCGCCTTGCTCGGGGTGAAGTGATTAAAAAAAAAATATATATATATAGTGTATCGAGGCAGCAAATAATTTTCTAAACATATACTGTTAATATAAGAAACAATGAATGGCTATTATGCATAATCATGAGCCGTTCTAAACGTCGTATTTTGGATTTAGTTTCAGTTTCACTACAAATTTGAATACATGGTTCTTTTGTCATTTCACGCTATCACGCAGTGTGACGTCATAGAACCGTATTGCAAATTTGCGAACTGCATTTGTTATTTTTGATAACTATTGCCATTGCCTTGCGGAATTTTATGTCAACACAAAATAAAATCATCGGTGATGGTTGATGTTATTATGTTACCGTCTTAATAACCTCTCTGAAGATGGCTCATGTGAGCCGAAAACTTTGAACCAAATTAATAAAAAAATATCCAAATGTTGGAGAATTTTTATCTTTATTATCAACTGAAATTAAAGCCAAAATACGACGTTTAGAACGGCTCATGATTAAACATAATAGACATTCACTGTCTCTTATATTTAACAGTATATGCTTAGAAAAAAAAATATATATAAATGGGAAATTGAGGTCAACATCTAAAAGCGATAATATGCTTCATGATTAAGATTCATGTTTTGGCTCGACCATATACATAAGCTGTTCATAGATGCATTATGGGTTGCTGTATATACTAACCGCAATTTGAGCGGGCATTAAGGCTTGTGCTTTGAATTATTCTAGGGCATATTGAGTGGAAATAATTACGGATCTAAATGCAACTTCTGGTTACGTTAATCAGTTGTTTTTTTAATATTTTTATTCGTTATTTGTGATTGGCTATTTGGTATAGTTGTTATTTTATGTTTACTTATTTTTAATCATGTGCTCTTCATTTGGCATTTAGTGTATTATTTATATAATATATTTACTTAATTATTTGTATCGATTTTATTTCATTTATTTATTTTATTCTAGGCTTTTTCAGTTACACTCATGCATATTTTCTTTCGTTATTTGCTGATTTCAAAATTGCTTGCTATATTACAAGTTTCTGTAAACAACTACCGTTTAAGGACATTCTTTACTTCAACTGCAGTTAGAAATGAATTTGATCTGTGCGGAATCCTTGTAGGTTGTTTTCCTGTTGTGCTGTTGTATTATTTGCGTCATGTTCTAGGTGCAAAATATCTGTTTTAGTGCATTTTTTTAAATATCTTGTGGATAGTGTTTGTGTATAAGTTTGACTAATATTTTTCCCAGGTTTGTGCTTCTGTTCTTTTTCTGTACGATATTATACGTCTTTTCTTGTTGGACTGTTTAGTTTGTGTCCTGTGTGTATGTGAGATCTGCCGAAATACATAGTATTTTAGGGATTTTTCATAAACTGTCTTGGCTTTATTGAAGATAATCTCATTCCAAGAATTGTCAAATAACCTGGGTTTGATTGATTGAGGCATCTGATTCATTACCTCATGACGGAAGTTGGAAAAATGTATTTAAATTGAATAGACTTTCATTATGAAAGATGTTTCAATATGATTAGTTTATTTATCGATTATTTATAACAGGACAACTCGTAAGAATGAAAGATTGGCAGATGCGTGAATTTCGAATTGCAGACAGCAGAATTAATCAAGAACAAATTTTACTATCTGCGTTGTGCCCTAACAGGTACCGAAAATGTGAGAAAAGTTTGCGCATTTTAAAGGTAAAAGACTCTTTTCAGAAAGAACAGTATTAAAACATTGGATTTGTTAATAAAAAAATGAAGAGACTTGAATCTGCAGAGATGTGGATCCAAGGATGAAACTGAGTGTAACATTGGTTGAAGGCTAAAAAATGTTTTAATTAAATATAAATTGGAAAAGATCTCATAAATTCAATTAGATAAATACATGTTATAATTCTTAGGCAGGTACACTGAAGGCAGCTTATACCAGAATAAGAAAGGAACATAGTGATTTAAAACACTTAATTCTAACTCTAAATTCAGTACAATATATTTTTCAAGGAAAACTATGCTCTCCATATCCCGTAAATATCAATATTCGATCTGTAGAAAAACATACTTTTGTCTTCGTTTTTTAATCATTTAACCCCCAAACTAAGCCTCTAAGACACAGAAGATTAATGAGAGTGAAAAAAAAAAAGAAAAATGACTACGTGGCGGGGTCAATAAAAAGGGCGTTCATTAAGAAGAAAACGATTGACATTCTGTTCAAACTTTTGAAAATAAAACCTGATTGGAGACCAAGAAGCCGGAAGAGAGTTCCACGAGACAGAAATCCGAGAGAAGAAACTATTGCCATGCAAGCTACTGCTATGTAAAGCCATGTCTAGGGTAAAATGTAATTCTGTCTTTAATCTAGTATTGCGCTTTCATTGATATAGTTTAAGTACTCTTTGTCAAATTTTATTGGAACAATTTCTATAAAAGTCTTTTTAGAAAAATCTCATGGAAACTACAATAAAGAGATCGAAAAGAGACTAAAGACGAGGTGCGATCAAGACAAACAATATTTTCGATTATTCCTTAGATTTTGTCAAGTATCCCTAAATATAGAACAAGCGCACAAGAGAATATAATCGCAGCAATATTCAGTAGTTTAGGAAAATAAAAATTGCCTAACACAAAACCGTGTACAACTTTCCTCACAGCAGGCCTAGCAATTGATTCAATATATTTCCAGCGGAAGAAGTTAGCCTGAAATTGAGTAACAAGTCATTCTCCTGGAGGTCAGAATTACTTATGGTGGAAGATAGTTGTACTTAATAGATAACTATTTCATTTTGAAGATAGTAAGAAGCCATTAATTTAACAACGTAATCCAGGTTGTTTTGCTTTTAGATAATCTGCTAATTTTACCTAATCGGACCGATCAGACTATTAAGACTGGAGTAAATATTTATATTATCAGCGTAGATACTACTTTGAGAACTGATACCCCCAGGAAGATTATTTTCTGATTCCCAAACTATATTTAATATCGCATAAAGGTCTATTATTTGTTTTTATCATATCTTCTGTCTCTTAATACTTTATTAATTTTCCAAAAGAACATATTTTCTTAGTCTTTATTTAAAAATACTTGTTCTTTAATATATTTTTATTTTTTGCAGAAATATATTTTTTTATTTAAATTTTGTAAAATTATTAGTTAAATATAGACTTCCTAAGTATCATGCATTTGATACTCAATTGAATAAGCGATATTTGTGACTGATAAGATATAATAACAATTATTTCCGCAGATCAAACTCTTTAACTTGAATATTACCATGTTATGAAATTTCCGTATACAAACGTAAAGATCTGTAAAACTACCCACATTTTCATATAAAGCTTAGTAACAAAATTAAACAAGCTGCTCCTTATAAGAGTGACCTCTAATCTTTCATGAACTGGGGCAAAAAATGTTTCGTTAATTTTAATGCCTTTGCTCCCACCCTTTCAACCAACCTTAATTGAACAATTACATCGAATCTATAGCTGCATCTACTGCTGAAAATGTTGTGCCTCTGTGTTGGAGCCGAAACATTTTTCATGAAAATCCATCTTATACATTCATAAATGTAACATTCTTCAGAGCATTAAATTTTGCTGCCATATCTGGTCGGGTGCTTATGATATTCGCCTTGAAGTGCTCGACAAAATCCAAAGAAGGATCTGCAAAATACTCAGTCCTGAATTGGCGACCCATCTAAAGTCACTTTCTCGCCGACGTGATTTGGCTCCCCACTGTTATTTCTACAAATATTTTCATAGTAAATACTATGACTGGCTTTGTTATATGTTGGACAGACCACATGAATTTATGCATACTATTATTCTGGCATTAAGGTTTCACACATTTACAGTTGAAATAACTAAAGATATCCGCCAATTCTACTGAATTTCTTTTCTCGCGCTTCCCGTCTGTGGAACTAATTTCCATTTAGTTGCTTTACAAAGATCTCCCAACTTTTAAATGCAACGTCATTTCCTCTCTTCGGTCTCCTTGAATCCCGGCTATCTGCTATCTTTTCTCAACACCTTCTATGTTTTTTCTGTGAATGTAATCCCTTGAATTAAAATACCTAGGAAGCATTCTGAACAAGAATGAAAAGTGCGATATTTAGATTCAAAGACTCATTTTCATGGACAAGGACGCATTTAAAATTTTGCCTTTGTACTGAAAGACAAGAAATTCACCTCGGAAACAAAGAAAAGAGTGCTGGATTGCTATTTGATATCTGTCCATCTGTATGGAAGTAAATATTGGACAATCTTCTTAAGAATGAGGAAAATGCTTGAGGCAGCAGAAATGTGGTTTTATCGAAGAATGCTGAGAATAGAATTGACTGAGCACGTGACTAACGTCAAGGTGATAGAAAGAATGGAAACGAGGAGAAAACTTGGAATTAATATTGTGATATTATATTTTACATGCAAGAAATATAATACTGTTATCGCCGGCAACGGAACGAAATAAATTATTATTAATTGTATTATTAATTGTGCCGATTAATTGTTGCCGATCGGGCAGGAGGAATTGTGTTGATTCGTAATTATTATAAATCGAGAAGAACCAACTGAAAAAGAAAAACTGTTGTTTGTTCTCATATGAACGCACGTAATAAAGTTATTTTAATCCATTATGAGCAATGGAAAATAAGAGATCGCAAACCCAAAGCCGAAACTCTGAACGAATTCATATTTTTCCAGTCTGCCATTTGTAACCAGACGAGTAAAATGGGGTTATTATTGACCGCACATTAAAAGAAATACAAATATCTAAGCAAGTATCTACGATATTCAGTCAGTTAATTGCCATACGTGATATAATCTTGGGCGATCATGTTTCGGAAGAGACATGACTGACTGGATAGACGATTATCCCGCAGTAGGTTGCCGTTACTTTCTGCGATATATTTGTTGCCAGCCAAGGCTATAGAACCCAATCTGTCCTATTATTTAACCAATAACTGGAGGGAAGAGACGGATTAGTACCTTTCCCAAGGATATTTACTCATAAGTGAATGCAGCGAATTCAACTGGAATTCGAACTCAGCTACTCGATTTCAAGTTCCGCACTGATATCCACTGCACCAAAACACACATTCATCTACGATGTCATTGTTTAATCTCCGATATTAACATTAACATGGATTAACACCTTTACCATGGCTATTTGTGCGTAAGTGAATGCAACGAATCCAAATTAGAGCACATTTTATTTGAAGAAAAAATAATACCCTCATCAAAATTATTTGTACGACATTATTTCACACAAACTGAGACTTGCTAAAATTTAGGAAAGAAAATCCCTATCAACATTAGGAAGTGTTGTGAGATCTCCCCTTTTTCTATGATAATGGACCTGGCTTGAGGATATATACTCCTTCATTGATGAGAACAGTGACTGATCCTTAAGTTACCGAACGATACCGAAGTTTCATAGCGAATACCGCGTTAGTAGTCATAATAGCCCTGAGCTCCACTCAGAATAGTACTACGTAGTAAGACTTATATATATATATATATATATATATATATATATATTTCTACTAATCGTATTCCTAGATTACTAACCTGCGTTCCAGTTTGTATCTTTACGTTTAATATATCTTATTTTTATATCTCAATTATGTTGTTTGTTCTTAATTATTTTGTGCGGTTCCTCACCCGGAATCCACAACAGGGAGTGTGATAAATTTACTGGACGTGAGAAATTGATTTTCCTCAAAATATGTTTTAATAGAAAGATTTCATAAATTGATTTAAAATTAAGATTTTGTATGTTTCAACCGAAGTACTATTTGTTTCCTCGTTCCATGGTTACCGAATATTTTCTTATCGCCGGCATTTGTAAAGCGAAAGGAAAATAGTCGGTATCATATACAAGATTTTACTTTTGAAGGTTATCTGCATTGAATCTAAAAACCTGTCTCTCTAACCTTGGGTTATATTTCTCGAATGATGTAAAATGTTAAATTCCAGACCATGGAAATGATAACAAATACATCTCTTATATTTTTCCAAGAATGCAAACCATTTCGTAGATGTTGAAGAATTACAACCTGTGGTGAACCATGATTGCTTCGTCCTGAGGGTACATAATATTTAAGAACAATGCTACTTTTTGGGTTTCCAAACATTCTATTTTGCTATTAATTTCAATTAACCTTTAGCAACGAATATCTTAGGCTTAAAATCAAAATTTAAAATGCTCGTCGAATGAAGATACACATTCTGTCTTATTTTCAGAGATTTGATGAAGCCTAAAGAAAAACATCAACCTTCACAGAATTGAATAAAACAATAATGAAAATAGATTTATATGTTAATTGAAATTTGATGAATTTTAGTTAAAATAAAGGTAACTAAACCAAATCTATAACATTCTAAAGGAGGGAAAATTTCAGCTGTTCGATAGAAGAATCACAATTTCTTTTCTAACCCTCTCAAATTCTATCGTTGAAAAAAATAACTCATGATTATAAAAGTTGAAAACAGTAAATGTCTTCCAAGTAAAATGATTTGCTGTATTTTCCATCAAAATATTATTTTGTAAGTAAATTGTATATTTCCCTGTTTTGATTTAATTATTAAATTTGTCCCTGGTAATGTAGAATCATTGGAAACCCCCAAAAGGCAATTACAAAATCAATTTTACTTAAATCACATGTATGTTCAGGACGGAAGCAATCATAATTCCCCACAGGTTCCGAATCTTTGCTATCTGCGAATTGCTATATATTTTTGGAAAAGACAATTTTCTTGTTGCTTTTTCGACAGTTTGGAATATAGTGATATTTTTATTTATTGTTAATTTAAAAGAATTTAATAAATAATTAATGTGTAAAAATGTTAACAGAGAAATTTGGCGACTAATTTTAATCAAATTCTTGATAGGTCTTTTAATAATTGATTGCTAACATATTGTTTAGAAAATAGCAAAACAAATATAGTTTTATAAGATATATTTTAAGAAGACCTTAATTAAAAAAAAGAAAAGCTATATGTTTAGTTAAAACTAGAATCATTGCATCTCATTTATTTTGAAAAATTTTTTCTTCAACAGTCACAACAATCAACACATATTTTAGAATTTTCTTCCATTCTCGCATGATTATTTTTTACCAATTGTTCGCCTACATTTTATTTGGTTGGCTAGTTTCGAATAGCGGAATTATATATTACCGTATTTTATTGCACCTAAATCTGGTTTGTTGATACATTGATTCTTTAAGATGAATTTCCTCAAACCTGATCTTTTCATCTACATAGCATTCCTCTACCCGCTTCAATATATTTATTGTTGCCTTTATTTATCACTAGCTTAGTACTCGTCAAAGCTGACAAGATTATTTACGTTTGAATCGGCAATTTTGCCAATGATCAGTCTACGCGCGTTCTGGCGAGTATCAAAATGTCGCGTCCCGAGATTTCTGTCTAGGATCAATGTAATATTTGTATACTTTCTGATAAACGTTTAAACCAAATAAAATATGACCATCGACTGTCTATTTTGTTTATTTCCATACGACAAGACAGTTGGGGAAACCTAGAAGGAACTATTACAGAAGTATAAAAAAAATGCTAAAATAATGTGCAATGCAGCTAGATATATATTTTTTGCACAAAACCGACTTAAATAGAAATTGACCCATTTTTTGTGCACGGGCTAACTCATAATTTGAATGTCTGAAATCATATACATGTATATTAACCAATCAGTGACGTCATATAAAACGCACAGAATTCTTTGAATTAGCAATCAATAAATATTTGTTGTTATCTATAAAATTTTGTAGGATCACTTCAGGAAATGATTAACAAAATTTTCCCTTCCTAAACTGGATATTTAAAATTTGGAAAAATATTTATTGACCAATAAACTTATGAATTTAATAAAATCTAAATTTTAGATTTCGAATTCTATACTATTCTTATAAATAGGGTGTTATTAACTTAATTAAACACTTTGTGGATTAGCCTTTGTTCAGGGTTATAAAAAACTGAAATTCTCAAATCTTAATTGCTCACATTTTTGCATATTTATTCTACTATATTATATTACAAAATAAGCATGGCCATATAGACAAAATAAATAATACATAAAGAATTATTTGTCATCCACATATATTAGTGGCAGTATCAATAATACCAATTTTGTCAGCCGTCTGGGCTATTTTATGTATCGGTTGCCGCCTGTACAATTTTACGCATACATAAAACAATGTAAATCCGTGCCACAAATAATTTCCCATGCAGACGCATTCTATTTCTTCTATACTATCACTGTTTATTCGCTTGTATTACAAATGAGATACACCAAAGTATTTTATTTGTCAATGTTTTTCAAAGTAGATTTGTAATTATTTATTTCAATTTAAAAGAAAACTAATATTCAATAATAATAAAAATATATTTAAATTTGTTGAGCCGTATTGAAGATCGTTCATTACTTCATTACTAATTCTCTACAGGGAAATAGATCGAGTACCTGGGAAAGTTTAAAAAAAGAAAGAAAGAAAATAAAGAAGAAAGATAAGAAGGAAAAAATAAAGACAAAAATAATCAATTTGGCTGCCTCTCCGTTTATTAAATATTTAAAGCATTTTTGTGCGGATTATGTGTTTCGAAACATTACGGAAATCACACATATGGTTGTAGTTAAATCTTTTTCAGAATACTTCATATTCTCAGGATGATGGCTATCTTGATTCTCAACGCAATTCGGGCTAACCTTTTCCAGTAATTTGAAGTGAAAAAATTAAATAAAATATATTGCTAAGCTTGTTGTTAGCAATGTTGGTTCACTATATTATGCTAGATAATGTTTCTCACTAGTATATATCTAACCTATTTATACTAGATTGAGATCTAGGTTCCACACGTTTAGTATCGAAATAGGTTACTACAACCGCCACTTCTATTCATCAGCCTCTTTTCTAGCACTTCCCATCTGTGGACATCCTTGCTAGTTACATATTTTTTTGATAACTATATTCATCAAAATTTTATATTCTACGTCGATCGCCATTTTCTTTTTTATTGAATACCGTTTGTTTTTTGTCATCTCAGCTTCAGTCATTTTCAAAACCGCCTTAATAGAGTTTCCCTGGGAATTTTCTATAATTATTTCCGTATTATTTCTTATGAGCTTTTCCTTTCGTAACTCGATTTTATACATTTCAGCACTATATTAGTTTGCCGAAAAAGTCTCATTATTTTAGACTTTAAATGGCTGCAATTAATAATATATTCTATGATACCAGTTTCTTCTGTTGTACTTGGTTTTGAAACTCTCATTCGGCTTTTGATTTCCAGTCAAATTTAATTTTCAAGAATATAGACGCATTGTTAATCCTCATTTTTTATCGTTTTAATTCATATTTATTTTGCTCTCTCTCTCTCTCTCTCTCTCTCTCTCTCTCTCTCTCTCTCTCTCTCTTTCTTTCTTTCTTTAATAATGTATTCTTTCTCGCATATTATTTCACAGTAACTCCTTGCCGATTAGTGACTTATTGCTTTGCTTATGGTGAAATGATTAAAAATGTTTCCATCCCGTAGCCATGGCCATTTCGATTTATTTGTTAATTATTTGTCTTCGCATATCTTTGTAGATTCCGGGAATAGGAACCGCACAAAATAGTGAACAACAAACCAAATAATTGAGATAGAAAAATAAGTATATTAAATGTAAAGATAAAAATTTGAACGCAGGTTAGCTTTCCAGAAATACGATTATTAAGAAATATTTATACAAGTCTCTGAAGTGAATCCATAGTAGAATTAGTATGTCCATGTCGGAAGCTGACGGTTTTGCGTAGTAATCTTCTGTTTGAGTAGAGCTCAGAGCTACTATCAGCTACTATATGTTTTCCGTGAAACCTCGGTATGTGACGGTTTCTATCGGACTATTACGGTAGCTGACGTATCTCACTAATGTCGGAGTATATGTATACTCAAGTTGAGTCCATTATCATGTAACAAAGGGGGGGCCACACAACACATATATCAATATTATTTTCTTCCCATTTCTGTGTTCTCTTTATTCACTTTTTCGTAGTTTTCGTCATTCTTCGGTCCATTCTAAATAACATTAGAACTATTATAGTCCATTTCAAGGGCGGTATACCTTATATTCTCTTCCAGTGACTTTGCTAGCAAACTCGACGAAACAAACTGCCTTAAGTAAGCAGCTTCGGTCGACACTTTATATAATACATCCTACGAATAATCACATTTTCTTTTATCTTTTTTTTTTTTGCTATCCTGCCCTGTTACGTGTATAAACGACTTGTCTAGTGTAAAGAATATCCAGCAAGGCAATTTTCTAATGTATATATTCATATAATAATTATCCTGTTCTACTGGATGTATTTTTTTCATTATCACCTCTGTAGTCGTATCTCATCGAATCGATAAAAAGTTAACTATTAATTTCGATTGTACATGTTTTTGGTTTTCAATTATTTAAATTAGTTTGTGTAGTTCAATTACATATGATGTATCTTTTTTCCTATTCTCTTCCGATGTCTTTACTTTCGATTCTGACCGTTCGTATAAGGTTTTACACAGCATTTTTTATTCGTGCGTGTGACAGTCATATATCTTTGACACTGTACTTTTCGTAAGAACGACTTTTATTACGTTTCCTTGACAAATTACAGCATTGTAATTTTAAAAAATGTATTGAGAATCGCGTCGAGATTTTGCAAATGTTTTATTAATTTGAAATCAGCTTAAAACACTTCGCTCATGATTTATGCCATTCTCAGTTCTTTTTTAATTCATGTCTTGAGATTTTTTACGGATATGCGTTATGGTGCAGTGTATATCGGCACGAAATAAAAAATCGGAGAACCAAGTTCGTATTCGGGTTGAATTCTTTGCATTCACTCTTCCTCTCTCTTGTTTCTTTTTTTTCTTGTTTCAGTAGGAGTAATATTTTTAGCACGTGATTTGTGGTGCAATGGATATTGGCTTGGACGGAGTTACTGCAAATAACGTTGGGAAATGTATTTCCTCGTCTCTTCCACTCAGCTATTCGTTAAATACGAGAACAGATTGGGTTCTATAGCGTTATTGGCAACCTGATTACCGCGCAAAATAAAGGAAAATACTGTGGGAAAAAAGTTCTGCCCTCTCAGTCATGCCTCGAAAGAGACATGACCGTCCAAGCTTGTATCATGTATGGCATTTAACTGACTGACTTCAGATAACTTTAACATTTCAGGCTACTCTCAAGAGATTTTTATTTTTATATTTTTTAAAAACATTTCTCTTTTTTCTTTCTCTGATCTGATTGGTCAAAATAATTGTTCGTTGTAATTGAGGTTACTTTTGCCTCTTTTTTTATATTGACCAATGCTGATCTTCAGAAAGTAGTTACTGGTTTCCATAGAACTATAGATATTTACGCGTTGTTGCTTACTAGTTTTTACTCCATCATTGGCAGGTATGTAGTCGATCTGTTGTTGTCGGATACAGGTCCATACTTTGTTCTGTAAAAGCGTAATATTTATTTTCGTCAACTGTTTAGGGACTGTAACATATTTCAGACAATTACGTGTATTGTACGTTAGTTTCTCATTAATCTTTCTGAAATGCTTGAGGCGAGATTCATAAAATCCATCACATCCCGATGCTTTTCAACCGATTTCATTGTTTGCCGTTCTTTTTAGTCTTTGCAATTTTATTTTAGATTCTGATATTTTTAATCTGTAGTAATATGTTTGAAAGGTTAGATAGTCACTTGGTTAAATGAAAACGCGTGTCTGGACTAAAAGTTTGAAAAGGAAACAACGTTTACATAGAAATGCCACGCATGAAAATGAAAACTGGTGAATTAGCGGAAATATTGAAAGAAGCCACTCAAACAAAATTAAATCGAAATCAATCAAATCATTTGAATTATGCATTAGATTTTAAATTACTCGTTTCTGATGAGGGGAGTTTGCTTAAACTTTACCGCATGAAAACACTCGTGCTCAAATTTGAAATGCGTCGCCCAAAAATAAAGAAAAAAATGATAGAGCAGACACGTTAAATTGCTCCATATTTGGCGTATTAATTATATTTGTTTCTTTCAGGCAAACAGATGTTATCTTTCAAAAGTTGGTTACAAAATGATGGCGATATAAAAAGCATTTG
>JBBBDQ010000122.1:4495000-4615000 GCA_037127315.1 Ascarosepion bandense | reverse complement strand
GCAACAATAATTTCTATGGCAGCAGTTCCATGTCTCGCACTTCTCGTTTATAGAATTAATGTCAGCCTTTTGTTTACCAGATATCCTTGATCTTCAAACATTTAAATGCAATGTCAATCTTTATTTTACGTCCTTTTTGTTCCTATTTACACTTTGTCTTTTCCCCTTAATAATTGTTTTCTCGTATTCGTGTGAAAGAATACAAGAAAATAATTATTACGTCCCAGTTGCTTGATTTATTTGCTTGGTGGGAAAATATTAAAAAAACATGGGTACTTAACTCTCTATGAAATTGTGATTTCATAATAGCGTTTTAATCATATTCAGTCAGTAAGTTAAGTGCCATACCTGTTAAACTCATGGAAGTGACATGACTGACTGGGCAGAAGATTTTCCCGCTGTAGGTTGCCATTATTTTCTATGATAGACTGATTACCGACCAAGGTTATAGGACCGAATCTGTCCCAGTATTTAACCTTTACTAGAAGGATTAATTTGCACGTAAGAGAATGCAAGGAATTCAACTGGAATTCACACTCGGCTCGTCGATGTAACGGTCCAAGCCGATATCTATTGCACCACAACACACGTCCTAATCTTATTGCGTCAAATGAAACAAGAAAAGAAAAGCAAAGAATAAGACAGAGAAATAGATAGCGCTTTATATGTTTAAACGTCAGGTTCACTGAAATGAAGGACGTTTGTCAATTTCATTTATATCCTTTTATTTTTATCTTCTTCTCTAAATAATCGCCTACCTTTACACTTACGATTGTTTTGCAATATTTTCTCAAAGTTGTTAACTTCAAATATTTAACGATTTCATAGGATTTTTTAGTGGTAAGAAGTTTATTCAATCATTAACTATAAAGTTATAATTCATACAAAAATTTATATAAAAACTCATGAAATATTCACAGGTCTCACTAGTATATATAATTCAATAAACCTCTGAAAAGTGATAAAATAAAATTACTTTACATGAAAGTATCTATTAAAATTTTGCAGATATTTGGGCTTGCAATAATAATATAGATTCAGGCATCCCCCAATTCCAGCAAAGTAATATGGAAATTAGGTCCCAAAATTTTGGTTAAACCTTTCAAGATGACATTTGAGCACACTGAAGTTTAAGCAACTACCATATACACTGACGTAATTTGCGACTTTTGAAGACCTAATTTATGAGCTAATTTTAACGGTTACGCATCATATGCGAGTGCATTTATTAGTATATCTATTGCCAGCAGTACATACGTTAGTTTAAATTTACTGTATACCCTTACATTTCATGCGACATTTGAAGACATAATTTTAAACCTAATTTATAAGCTGTCGCAATGTACACGCGGTTTCAAATTAGCATAATTACTGCTAGCATGATACGCGATTATATACTGTAAATATGTCATGTATTGTGTTTCTGTGTAATACGGAGAGCAGAACATCTAATCGATAACTGTTCAAAAATATTTTTAATAAGAAAATATATTTTTTAATTCTGTACTTGAACCGCAGAAGCGACACCAAATCCGTTCTCACTCAATTGCCCGGATAGTCGAGCAGATATAATTTGCTATGCTATTTATCTCTCCGTTATTGAATTTTTATGTACAAACATGTCTCGACCCTTGACGTCTATCTCTTTCAGTGGCTGACGGCATTTAAATGTTCTGTTTGATACGATATCTCAACCTTGCATTTCAATGAACATTCAATTACTGAAAACCAACACAGCCTGTTTTCCTTGCACGAACGTCCAATTCCTTTATTAGAAATCGATTTATCATTTATTTTT
This sequence comes from Ascarosepion bandense, assembly GCA_037127315.1. NCBI lineage: Eukaryota > Metazoa > Mollusca > Cephalopoda > Sepiida > Sepiidae > Ascarosepion > Ascarosepion bandense. The sequence continues at coordinate 4,613,202 of JBBBDQ010000122.1, read as the reverse complement.
GAATTTTGGGAAGAGGTTGTATCAAAAGCTATCGATCGACTTTTCATCAACACTTTTTTTTTAATTTAAAAACCTCTAGTTACTACTGTATAGTCAATCGTAAGGCCTCAACCTTCTTTCAAAAAATAGAAAAAAATTGATTAGGTAAGATGGTTTTATGATGAATTGCCTTTAGCCGATTGCGTCTAATTGGACAATCGAGTGGGAATTTTCACTGTAAGCTTCGTATTCTACGAAGTTAATCTTGTCACTTAGACACAAAAACTTCATTCGTATGTATGTGATCATTTACAAATAATATGGATATACCCTTTTCACGTTGATGGACGGATAATTCAACGAAAACATTGTATTATATTATGTCCTCAATGACACAGCCCCCCTGGATATAGGCGTTGGCTAATTTCAATGACTTCACCCAAAGAGTTGTGAGTTCCGTTTCTGGCTGCAACAGAAGAGTGGTAAATAACTTTGAGAGCTGAGTTAAAGGGAGATAACTAAATAGTACCCCGAAATGTTATCTAACATGGAATGAGACCAATACGTGCCAGTGACCGAAAAAAGGTTCATTTCGAAATTCATAGCTACTGAAGAAGGCCAGAAGGAACAACAACGGAAGCGTCGTAAAAATGGCAATAGAAATGAAAGCATCAGTCCGAACAGTGTAAATAATATATTAAGATGTTACACTAATTTTTTGGCTGATGTGATTTTCAATAGACGTCAGGTGCAGCAATTCGTATGGAAACCGAAAGAAAACCACATTCATATATTATGAATTATTTGTTAGAGTGAACTATAAACTCGAATCTCGAAACGTATTGTTAGCAACAGTAAAACAGTTTTGCTTAAATACAAGTATCCAAACAAATACTTTAAAAGAAGGATTATTTTCAAAAGGCTTTGCAACCAAGAACTTTTAAGTATTATTTTGAATGTCATTACCAATATATGTTAAACCATTCTTCATTATATTAATACTTTATCAAAAATCATCCTTTAGGTTCAATTTAAAGGACCTACATCAATTAGATCATATTTTTAATTTATTTTTTTATTTATTAATTATTTTTTATTCTTTATTAATTTTTTTATTAAGATTTGCGTATTCCTCCTTCGTATTTGTATTTTTTAATTACTTCATCAAACAAGGCCATAAAGTCACTAAAACAAACTTGGCTACTGGGAGTGAAATAAAAAGAAAAATAACATTAAGTAGCGAAGACAAGAGGTGAGGAATCAAGAAGAATATAGATAACGACTGATATTGCATTTAACTATTTGAAAAATCAAATGTCTGTGTAAAGTAAGTAACCGGAAGATAATACCACAAGAGAGAATCCAAAGAAAAAAGTCATCAGAGAACATAGGCTTACATTTATCATGTAAAATGACAAGTCATTTATGCCAATCTAGTCAGTCATGTAAGTGCCATAAGAAAGAGAAATGATTGACTAGAAAGAAGGTTATCGGGCAGTAATTTTTGTTTTACTTTCTTCGGTAGTCTGGTTGCCGACTAAAGGTATAGAACACAATCTGTCCTGTTATTTAACCCATAACTGGAAGGAAGAAATGTATTAATACATTTACGAAGAGTATTTGCGCATAAGTTATGTAAAAGTATTCAACTGGAATTCGAACTCGGTTTTGCTATTTCTTGTTTCAAGCCGATATCCACTGCACCACAATGCGTAGCATAAAAGAATTTTCATCAGAACATTTAACTTGAAAGTATATATCGGAAAAGTAGAGCAAACCTACGTTGCGAGTGGAAGGAAATTGACATAAGCCGAAACTCTAAGTCAGGACTAATAAAATTACAGAATTTTGTTTGGATTTTATAAAGAATCTCTAATATGTTGCAAGGCCACCAGACCATATATGACAGCAATATTCGAAGCATAGATAAATGATAAAGATATAAATATGTACGATTGATTCTGAAGAGAAGGATTTTCTAGCTTGATATTGTGAAAGTATTTTCCTAGCAGTAGCTATAGTTATTAATTCAATATAATCTTGCTACTTTACTATAGCATAGTAAGTTAGCCCGCGAAGGCCCAACATGTCATTATCATGGAGGTTAGATTCATGCTGATGCAAGTTAGAAAAAGGATTTCATATAATACAGAACAACTGTCATGGATGCGTTGAAATTAACAAACAAGCCATTTCCCCAGTCAACAGCAGAGACATAATAATGTGAGATATACTGAAATGAACTCATTATATTTTATTCACATGGGATTCATAGACAATTTGATTCCTGTTCCTCTGGGTAAATTATATTCACTTCATGTCAAAACATCGTTTATCAAGTTAAAATTGACAAAAATAGTTTCGGTTACACATAAGTGAATTAAATATGGTAAGCAATTTATGTCTTTCATGTTTTTGCATATTTTGTTCTTTTACATATTGACAAGTTTCTCTGATCTATTTTGCAGAGCATTGTTTACATTATATCCGCAAGACCATTACGTCATCTTTAAATTTCGATCGCTGTTTTACACAGGATAAACATTGAAGTCTTTCTTGTTGTGACCATTTTTATATTAATGACAAACCTATGTTAATTAGTATATAATAAAAATAGCAAGCTTAAATTTCTTATTTGCCCTGTAAATGTTTTGGTTTCTCTATGATTTGTGCAATTTATACCGTTTTGTTATTGTATAAAGCGTTGTTAGAATGAATAAAAAAATTATTTGCGAAATATATATGTTAGTCTGCATTTTCTCAGAGCGTTTAGCGAAAGACTTATAATTATTCCATTTTTTATTGTCTATTATAAAATTGATGAAACAGAAACGTCACAGCAGCTAATCTAATAGGTTTTATCAAACAAATACTATTTGGTGATGAATTATATCAATTCTTGAAGTATATAATATTGTATTTAGATTTGATTTAACATTTCCCCACTGCTTTTAATGCCAAAACTTCTGGTACTATGGGCTATATTGAATATATTTATACGCAATATTCTTGTTGGGATTATCCCTGATTGCTTCATTAGTGTATGGTTTAATGCGACAATCTTTGAGATATCGCCATCTGGAAGAAGAAAATGAGCTGTAAGTTCTTAAATCTGACAGCATTCGTCACGCTTTCATATTTCAACAACAAAAGTTAGATTAGTTCCCTTTCATATTTACTGCTTCACTCTAAAATTGATATATATGTATAGAAAGTTTATGTTTACACTAAAAATATAAAATTATGTACAATTTATCATGAAGCTATAGAAGAATGCTTATTGAATCGGTCTTGTGTCAAACATAACCGAACTCCCTACAATTTACAGATTATTCGTTATCAGAAGATCGTTGGAGATTGGAATGTGTGGATTTCTGGAAGAATAAAAGTATTCATTTTGTATGTTTAAATAGAAAATTTTTAATGGAAAAAATAACATGAATTAGTAGAGGTTAATGTTTTATGAGGAGTAAGTAATGAGTTAAGGGTATCAAGATTTTGTTGAAAAGTTCGTAGTATTCCTTGCAAGAATGAGTTTATATGTACGTAGGCAGGAACGTATACATGTGTGTATGCATGAGTGTATGCATGAACGTTCAGCATTGGGTAGGATTGTCTTTGAAATAATTGATAAGTGTGAATGGGGAAAAAAGAATGAGGTGAGAGATGAGAGGTGAGAGATGAGAGGTGAGAAAGAAAGCGAGGGGCAATAATAATACCGATCGCTTGACGTTTTCAAGGGAACATATTAATCGCTCGTCATCTTAAATCTCTGACTAATTCTCTCCCGAATGTGATACTGGCTTTGCCATTGAAAGACAAACATTTCACATCGACGTGTGGAATTTAAGCGAGATTTTTTTTTATGCTAAGCAAAATTTGTAAATTCGAGAAAATTTGTTTATAACTAAAAATGAGTCAGAGTTTAGCATTTGAATTTTTAACGTATAACGTTTTGTTCACTACAATCTATCGGTGAAGCCATAAAATGAGTTTGAAAATATTTACATTTTGGCATTAAATGATCCATATAGGCTGAATCCCGCTAAAGTAAAAGCAAGAAGCGAAACCAATATACTGAACTCATAAATATCTCCTCAAGAAAGAAACAATTCGTTACCAAGCGCATTTATTTATGAGTTGATAATTTATTTCTTACATTATTTTTAAGTCTATCTTTGTATGATTGATATTGTTTTATGTTGCATACTTGAAGTTATACAACTTCGAGTTTTATATTTTGCTACAAGTGATACAATTATTATTTTAGTTCCTATATTTTGTCGACGGATGTATTTTTCTAGCTTAAATTCTTCATGTTTTGCTTACACATTTGCGATTTGGGGAATAGTTATACCTATATTATTTGTTACTTTAATTCAAGTAACATCATGACAGTTCAACATGAGTATTCACACTTCAAAGCCAATATATTTACAATGTTTTTTGTGTCGTCTTTGGTCTTCCTAAGTGCTACCAGCTGTGTTTTTATATAACTGTCTTTTAGCTTTGACAATATATTCTCTATTCTGTATTTATGTTAGGAAATCTGATCAGTTTAGAGCATTTTCAGTGTCAGAACGATGTGAATAATATATATCCCCTAAGGTATAACAGAAAACGAACTAATAACAACTTTATGATTGAAATTGTGTTCATTTTTTATGTATTGGATTAGGTTTTATCTTTCGAGTGTATTTTGATTCATTTATCAATCATTATATATATATATATATATATATATATATATATATATATATATATGTGTGTGTGTGTGTGTGTGTGTGTGTGTGTATACACCTCTTCGTTCTTCTCTTTTTACTATCTATATATCCATATATACAAACATATATAGATACATATATGCATATATATATATATATATATATATATATATATATATGTGTGTGTGTGTGTGTGTGTGTGTGTGTGTGTGTATACTGTTATTATTATCTACTTTGAGTTGTAATGTATACTTATTTCTTGCCGTGTTCCAACCACAGAGGAAGCACTGAATTGTCATCATGTCATTTACGGCAGCGAATTTGTGAAAAGGCCCTTAAACATTTTACATTAACAGAGTTTCTCACAGGTTGTTTTTTAATGATTTTAATAATTGTTACATCCAAAAAAAGGCATCGGTGCCCTCAGTGAGCAGGGAGTTAAAATGTGTGGGGGGGGAGAAAAACAGAAATAAAAAGAAAATAACTTACAAGGGATGTCGAAGAAAGAATGAAATAAAGACGAGAATCAATGAAATACGAGATAACACCTGACATTACCTTTTGGAGATTGTTGTAATCAGGGAAGCATATATACGGAAAGAAATTCCACAGGCGGGGAGTGCGAGAAAAGAAATTATTAGAGTAGAATTTGTCGTTATAATTGCGTATTTTGACAGTAAAAGTGCGGAAACTAATTGCATCAGTAAATTTATGTGTTTAGGGGACAAGAAAAAGAAGCTCGTCAGAGGAGAAGGCGTGATAAATATCTGTAAAAAAGACAGAGGGAAGTCACATTACGATGGTGACTGAAGTCAATCGGGTTTGATGACATTGTAGATCCTTTGGATATTGTCAAGAATCCCTGAATGTATAACAAGAGCCCTCGACCAGATATGGCAAAATCATTCAATGCACAGACAAATGGTAGATTTAGAGATTATTTGATGCATTTGCTTAAGGTGTAGGTTGCTAGGGATTTCTTCAAAGAGTCTTTCAGAAACATTTCCAAACAAACACTGAGTCTCATTCACAATTTGACTTATTAACGTCGTCATGCAATGCATTCTTGAAACATCCACTTTAAAATCTTTTATTTTGATAAGTTCTCGACAGGCTCCAAAGGAGAGTCTGTAATGTGATAGGTACTGATCTGCGGCTCGACTGCAGCCAATTCCCCACCGTCGAAATGTGGCCTCCCTTTGTCTGTTCTATAAATACTTTCCTGGCTTCTGCTCGGACGAACTTAAGTCACTGGTGCCTCCTCAACAGGTTTTCACTCGTGCAATCAGACTGGCAACTGGGTCCACCCATTCACAATCAGGTTAGCCAAATGCAGACGACAATTCTACTCCTGCACCTTCTTCTCTCGCACTTCCCGCCTGTGGAGCTCGCTTCCATATTCTTGCTTTCCTGACGGCTACAACCTTTCAGAAATGTAAATGCAATGTAATTACACATCTATTAACCACTGGACTCTAGCTCTCTCCCTACCCCCGTATATCCTTCCCTTTCTCTCCACCTATGTATCTGTTATCGCACCTGCTTTCTCAGATTCCTATTTCTCCTTTCTAACTAGTTTGTACTCCTCACTTTTTCTAATTAATCTTTTGACAGTTATGTAGACCCCCACTCATCAGTGGCATTTCTGCCTTGCTCGAGGTGAAATGATTAAAAAAATTTTCTAAAAATCTTCTTGCTTCCAGTCTGAAGTACCAGACATATTAATGAAAATATTAAATATATTTTGGCGGTATTTAAACTTGATATCTAGCTGAATAAATTTAATTGTAATAGTGGCTTTCGTAAATTTCTCTCAGCTTGTTATACATGCTTGGTAACATGAATGAAAATAAATCTTCAATTTATATTCATAATTATTATTACTATTACTGTTATTCTATTCGACTCCACATAAAGAATGTTAAAACTAGTGAGATACAAAGGTTACTGGGTGTGAAAGAATTTAAATAGAGGAATATGACTACTGAATCAGAACCCAAAGAGCAACCTGAAAGAGAGTAGATAGTGATTGATATTGCATATAAATTTTTGAAGATTAAAGTTCGCGGAAAAGCATGGATCGGTAAGTGAGTTCCGCAAGCGTGAGGTATGATATAAAAACTGTTAGCAAGGTACTCACGGTTACATCAAGTCCATTCTATTTTAAATTGTCGAAATCTCGACGCCAAACTAGTACTTCATTTACGTTAGAATAGTCAAGGCTCCACAGCGAAGAGCTAATCCGAAGAATTACCATGACACTATTTAAACAAAACTTATAAGGCGGTAACTTTACGGCGGTGGGAATGTGATTAAAATTAGATCAGGTGCGATAATATGGCTGATTTTTCTTTGAAACGCTAGATAAATAACAGGAGCATTAGACCATATGTGATACCAATATTCTAAGTATGGAACAAAGATAGATTCATAGATGTATAGAATAGAATCTGGAGAGAACTGTCAAGCACGACACAGTAAACCAAATGTCTTGGTAGATGACCTAGCGATAGATTCAATATAATGTTTCATCTCATTGCAGAACAGAATAATAACCCGAGAAGTCATAAGAATTCTTTTATATTTATCTCTTTTTCTTCTTTTTCTTTTTCTTCTTCTCATTCTTCTTCTTGTTGCTTATGTTGACACTTTCATGCAATAATTGACCTCGTACAAAGCAAGGTAGAAAATATATAGTTTTCCTTAGCATAATCTCTTAAGTATTATAATAATAATTCAATTGAAATGTTTATATTTTTGTGAATACGATTCTGATTAAATGAGCTGTTTTAAACAATTATATCTTTTGAATCTCTTGTAAAAAGTGGCTTTAGTGTATTTTCTTAATGTTCATTTCTTAACCATTATTGATCAAAAACAGAGTTTGAGTTATTATACATATAACAATTTTAATGTGCCAGGTATTTCAAATTCATTTTCAAGATATCTATACTTATACATGTGCGTTTTGGTGCCGTGGATGTTGGCACGGAACGACAAATCGGAGATACGAGTTCGAATTCCAGTTTAATTATTATGGGGAAGGTATTAATCCGTCACATCTTCTTCTAGCTATAGGGTTAAATAGGAGGTCAGATTGGGTTCTATATCTTTGTTTGGCAACCACTCTACTCGAGAAAGTAATGGCAACTAACAGCGGTATAATATTCTGCCTAGTCAGTCATATCTTTTTCAAGACATGATCGTCCAAGCGTGTATCCCGTGTAGCACTTAAGTAATTCACTGTTTGATAGTTGTCAGTTTGCCTAACAAATATCTTTTAATAAAGACGCTGTGAACAAGGTACTGGCGATAGACAAACCAAAAGTAAAAATATAAAAAAAAATAAATAAAGATGTACTGTTTAAAGAGAACAGAAAGGCAACACTAAAATCTAAAGGCGAATTGAGATAGCAGCCAAAAGTGCCATCCAAGGAAAGCATTAAGAAACAGGGAAATATCATTACAAACAAAGAAAAAAGTATGGAAATATGCAATATCAGTTTTTTTTTTATGTAGCAGGCAATGCTGTAAAATGTAATTAAAAATGAAGACAATATTTGCACTAACAGATATGTGATTCAACAGAAATATGTTAACTCTACCATGAGCTAAACATTTGAGCAACGACAAAGTTTTAGGGAAAATGGAGACATCATGGATACTTATGCTTGTAATCATAATTAGGAAAATATAGGTCTTGGAATCAACATACATTATGTTCTACCAACCATCTTTCTGTAAATAGAACGAGTTGTAAAATGTTGCAAGCTAATAAGCCTTTACTGCTATATTTTCTGCTTGTCTGCATCATTATCCTGGGAATGATCATTTTTAGTCGTTGTACTTATTTTCTAGCCATAATATTTACACTATTCAGAGAGGTGATAAACTAGTTAACTTTCTTAAATCTGTATATTAGCTTACTACTAATTTACGGTGATATTTTTATTAACCCTTAGCTTTCGTTATGAAGTATTTTGTTGTTATAAATATCCTTTTAATATCTCTGTTTTGGATCTTTAAAGAAATTTATGCTACAGGTTGGTAAAAATATAATATGTTATATATATATATATATATATATATATATATATATATATAATTTGTAAAGAGGGTTGGAGAGTTTCAGTCTAACAACTACGAAACGCCAAACATCATAGTTTGTATGCATGTGTTTCTCATTTTCTGCTTTCACGTGTCAAAACATCTACGAAACTTCAGTATTATAACCAAAATGATTGTGCTAATGTATTACCTCAAGTTACAATGATACTTTAAAATGGACAGTCTTTTTGAGGGATTTTTCTGTAACTGAATGATATATATAGAATGTTTAATTTTCAGGCCACCCTTTACTTAATAATCTATTTACACAAGAGAATTGATATCTAACCAGATAACGAAAATATCCGAGACTTAAAAACTGATGAATGATTCTGAAAGAGATGAGAGAAGTTTAACTTATAATTCTTTTTCTGTTGTCTATCTTTTTTTTCATGTTACCTTTCAATTATTTTCTCATTATCCCTCTTAGTCACAGTTATTTTATCTGTTTACAAAATTATTTAGTTTATCTGACAGCCCATATTTCATATGTTGTTTAAGACACATAATAATTCATTAACCACTCTATTCTTATATTTTTCAGATTCTGATATCATTTCTAAGTGCCTATTATGTTCCCATATTTCTCAAGTATTTGGTCCTTAAATCTTTTTTAGGTACCGTCTATGAAATTTTAAGCATCATTCTATGAAATAAGATTCCAACTGTTTGATATCTTTTTCTTTATTCGTTAGAAGATTGTTCGACATTGTCTGCTATATTGGAGGATTATTGTTATTATTATATTATTAAATTGTAATCACAAAAAGTACAGATTTAATATTAAATATCCAAACTAAGAAAATTGAATAATACTACTTCAGAAATGAAATACTCAATTCTTCATCTTATATGTAAAAAAAAAACTTGCAGTATTCTATGATAATCTTATTGAATTTCGAGTATACGTTACAATACTTATCACGGCGTGTGTAGGCGAAAGTAACTTATCAAATATTTTTTTCTTAAAGAATACATTTCTGCTTACCAGTAACAAAGAGCGCTTAAATTACATACGCGTATTGATTTTGAAAATTAACGTTGCCAGGAATCTTTTCAGTTTTCAAAATTATGTTTGAATTTATGATTAGCACAAAGTACAGTATATTGGAAAATAAAGTGCGTAAAAATTAAATATTGTAAAAGATGTGTCTAAAAAAACCTTTATATTAACCGTATTCTATTTCTTCATCCGGTATGTTCTATGTATATACATACGGTTTTCGTCATTCAAATATTGCTGAATAAATCTAACAAAGAGAGAAGAACATTTTTATTTTTATCAGTACTTTTGTCAGTATCATAAATACGAGAGGGAATCCCGTAAAATATTTAAAATAAAGTCTGAAATTCCGTGCTCAAATTGTTAAAACAATGGAGTTGTTCTGACTCCGTACAACCAAATAATGATAAAGAAATCGTTTAGCCTTGAACTGGTCACTGGTTTGAACCGATTAACTGCAGAACTGATTTAAATATCTGTATAGTGCACCCCTGATTTACATGCTTGCACTCTTGAAAGAACAGCAAAAATCACTCTTAGATGATTAATAATTAAGCAGCTCTCGTAATATCTTCATCATTAGAGAATAAGAAAAATGTAAGTCCGCCATGTATATCTAGTTCTTTAATTATCTTTTGATGTTATATTGAACACAATACAGAAATATGCTTGTTAATAGCAACAATGTACTGCACAATGAAAAACACGTCAAATTGTTGCGGCCATCTCAAGCAAACAATATAAACTGAATAAAATTTCTTATAAGCATAGTAGCTGTAGTAAAAAACAAAGACATATATTTTTGGCCAGGCTATACTGCGCAGTCAGTCATGTCTTTGTCGAGACATGATCGCCCAAGCGTGTATCACGTATGGCACTCAAATGACTGACTATATGGCCGGAAGACCCACATTAAGATGAACTTGTGTCACATCTCGTCTTAAGTGGGAAGGTGTGTAAATACCGTTGCAGTCGGCATTTGCCTTTGCTACTATGACACTGTCAGCTCTCTGCCTTCGGTTGGAGAGCGCCCTCTGCTTCTTCGTGGTTCCGCCGAAGGGTACAATTTGACCTGGCTATATTGCCGGAAATACACACATTAAAAAGATCTTGTGTAAAATCTCGCCTTAAGTGTGGAGGTGGCTAAATACCGTTGCAGTTGACATTTGCCTCTACTACTATTGACGCAGTCAGATCTCAGCCTTTGGGTGGAGAGCGCTCTCTTCCTTCGGGAAGGGAGCACTAACCCAGTCATTGTTCCGCCGAATGGTAGAATCATGACTGGGGAAAGACAGACAGATATTTTTTGACTGGATATATAGCCGGGAAGACCAATATTAAAAAGACCTTGTGTCACATCTAGCCTAGTTGACATTTTCCTCTGCTACTATAGACATTATCAGCTTTCTGCCTTTGGCCGGAGAGCGCTCTCTGCTTTCTAGCAGAGAGGCTAACACAGTCGTGGTTCCGCCGAAGGGTAAAATCACGAATGCGGAAAGATAGACAGATATTTTGGCCTGGTTATATGGCCGGAAAGACTCATATTAAAAAGTCCTTGTGTCCCATCACGCCTTACGTAGGAAGATGGATAAATACCGTTGCAGTTGGCATTTGCCTCTGCTATTATTAACACTGTCAACTCTCTGACTTCTGGTGGAGAGGGCTCTCTGCCTTAGGACAGAGAGAACTAACCCATCGTGGTTCCACCGAAGAGTAGAATCACGACTTGGGAAAGATAGACAGATATTTCTGGCCTGGCTATATGGCCGGAAAGTCCCACATTAAAAAGACATTGTGTCACATCACGCCTTATGTGGGAAGTTAGTTTAAATACCGTTGCAGTTGGCAGTGGAGAGTAATCTCAGAGATCCGTTACAGCCATCGGAGAGTTTCGAGAGATACCGAAGTTACCCAGAGACCAGACTAGCTCTGATCTCCACTCAGGTAGAATAATATACACGGATATACTATTTCCAACACTTTACATTAAGACTAATATATCTTTATGTCTAACTAATAGTATTCCTGGATATACTAACCTGCGTTCAGGTTTGTATATTAAGTTCAATTTAACCTACATTTTTATCTCAATATCTATTTCTGTTGTTCATTATTTTGTGCGATTCCTCAACAGGAATCCGTAACATAAGTTCAAACAGAGTGATAGTGTGGAGATACTTTAACACCCACCAATTTGACTCAATGCTGCTTTCATTGGCTATGGCATATTCCGATTAATGGCACAACTATTCCGTAACCAACGATTCAACATATTTGACAAAGTAAAGGTAGCTTGTTTTTTTATTATTATTCAAACCTAGCTGATTGGTATCTCGGGCAGATTCGTATGATAGCCGATTGCTGAAAGAAGATCGTCGAGAATGATGTAGCTCAGGTTCAAAAATTAAAGGATGTTTTGATCCATAATATTTTTTATTTCTTTCTTGGTCAACTTAATAGTAACATAACCATATTTATAGATGAATATATTAACGGTGTCTACGCCTATACCGTGTTGAATACACTGGTTCTCGTCCAATCACCGAAATTAAGCAACATCGAGCCGGGTCAGTACTTAGATGGCTGACCATCTGGGAATACCAGGTTCTGTAAACGTAAGGACCAAGAATAGTCCACTGGTCGTCCAGGTTAGGCAGGGTGGGCGTAGGGTTAACAACCCTGCCTCTTAAAAAACATTTTGTTATGGAAACAGTAACAAAGTTACTGCCGTACACACCATTGGGTGAAAAAAGGGTGAGATGATGAAGTTGATGATGAAGATGATGATGATGAGGATATTAACTGTAAACAATATTTACAATATTTAAAGTCATACTAATGTCAGCATTGTTATTTTGTAGTACCTGAAAATTCAAACCATTCTGTTCTACGGAATTATTCCGATGTCTTTCGACCGGGCTTATCCCCAAGTTAATTTCGTACCAAAGAATTTATTTAATCTACGAAGTTAGACAATTACCATTACGATTCCTCTTTCCAAGAATATCTCGTCTTTTAGTATTGCTTAAGTTATTTGCAGTCCCATATATTCAGTCTGTTTGCATCTGTACTTCCCACTGTATTCTTTACACGGTTTCGATTTGTTTTAAATATCTAATGCATTAGTTTTTATCTCCCTAATCAGATAAATTATTGCCCAGAAATTTAACAATTATCGTCACATAGGAAAACAGAATCTAACCGCTTGAAACATTAAGACTATAAAATAAAATAATAATATTACATCCATTGTAGATAATGTAAATAGTGACAAGTTCCCATCTGAAAAAAAAGATAGTAATTTTAAACAAATTTGAAATTGATTACTACCAAAATTAAAATAACCATAATTTATATTTATATAATAACAAAATGAATATTTTCTTTAAAATATTCAGATTACTTCTGCTTCGTCCAAAACGTTGTGAGGCATCGTAGGCAGTCAAAAAAAAAAAAAAAAAGCAATCGCCTACCGGTCACTGAGAATCGTCCATTCGTGAGAAACACGTCAAAATATGATATTTTCATTCACTAACAACTTACTACAATCACAGTAAGTCCATTCCACTCTTCGGATAAAAATACCTGCCAATTTTAAGTAATTCTGCCGTTCTGATGTCAATGTAGTCTCTATTCACTGACAGTCGTCTTGAGTGAATCGATTAAAATCTATTTCTTGTACGACCAAGATTTGTAAATGAAACAATTACCGTAAAATATATCACTGATCTGGCACATCGCATCATTACTACTTCTCTGTATCTGTCACTCTCGACAAATAGATATAAACACGTTTGTACATACGCACACGCTTACAAATGCGCTCACAGACACAAATATATATGTTTTATTATAGACGATTAAAAAGCTACTGAAATGATTAAGCTTTGTATTAAATTTTTCTTGTGTTCGTATAAGTGTTTACTTTTCATAACAGAAAATGTGTAAGAATTTTCCAAATGTTCTGATTATGCGAGCGCTTTCGGCTATCCTTTTAACCACTATTATAATACTGAAAGTACTCAGATGTTCAGGCAATTTAGACAATTTCCACCGTGTTTATGTCCAGAAAATAATTACTTATACAAAGACAAAAAATTGATAAAAAGCTTAATTGCAGTACATTGTCGGACGTCATGCGATCTAAATGTAGACTCCTGATTTGAAGAAATTGGCAATTAATTGAACAACAATAAATAAACTGTTGTCCTACGAAACCTCATCGGTTAAAACAAAGGTAGCGTAAGTGGTTAATTTAAATCTGACCAGCCAAGTACACACACACACACAAACACACACACACATACACTTATATATATATATATATATATATATATATATGTATGTGTGTGTGTGTGTGTGTTTATATATATATATTTAGTGTATCGAGGCAGCAAATATTTTTCTAAACATATACTGTTAAATATAAGAAACAATGAATGTTTATTATGTTTAATCATGAGCCGTTATAAACGTCGTGTTTTACCTTTAATTTCAGGTGAAAACAAAGACAAAAGTTCTCCAACATTTGGATAATTTTTTTATTAATTTGGTTCAAAGCTTTCGGCTCACATGAGCCATCTTCAGAGAGGTGATTAAGACGGTAACACAATAACATCAACCATCACCGAAGATTTTATTTTGTGTACACATAAAATCACGCTAGATGAAGATGGTTCATGTGAGCCGAAAGCTTAGAATCAAATTAATAAAAAAATATACAAATGTTGGAGAATTTTTGTCTTTATTTTCAACTGAAATTAAAGCCAAAATACGACGTTTAGAACGGCTTATGATGAAACATAATAGACATTCATTGTCTCTTATATTTAACAGTATATAATTAGAATATATATATATATATATATATATATATATATATATGTGTATATGTGTGTGTGTGTGTGTGTGTGTATTAATCGTTTCATCTCAAGCAAAACGGTAATGCCACAAGTGCGCAGTGGGCAAGATAAGAGGAGAGGGAAAGGTGACATAGAATGAGAGCATAGAGCAAGAGGAGCCAAAGAGGAATCGGTTACAGGGGGTGTCAGAGACTCGGTAAGCAAAAGATGGGAATACTGGTGTGAAGAGAGGTGCGTGAGAGCAGAGTAAAAATGAGAATAACAATATACAGAGGAGGTTTGGGGAAAAGATAAATGAAGGATGGGAGTCAAGGAGATAAGCTGACAACTGACGTTGCATTTGAACTCTTGGAGATTGTAGTTATCAGGGAAGCAAGTATACGGAAGGGAGTTCCTCAGGCGGCATGTTCAAGAAAAGAATATAGTATTAGATGAGGACTACATTTCGTTGTTTTGACTGTAAGTGTATGATACCTTGTTACCGGTCTTGCACTCGAGTAAATCATTTTAAAGTGTGCTCGAGTGATTTAAGTTCATCGGAGCAGAAACCGTGAAAATATTTGTAATAGCTGTGGGAAGACATATAACTTAGATGAGAAAGTGGCTAAAATCGACCTGTCAGTTCGGGATCGATCATTTTACACATTTCCTCTGGATCCTGTCTAGAACTTCCGAGATGAATAGCAGGGGCGTCCTAATCGATATGAGAAGGGTATGGGCGGATGGTTGATTTGTATATGTACAAGATGGACTTAGGCGAAAAAAAATTCCTGGACCTAACCTTCCTAGCAGTAGATTTAACTATTGTTTTAATGTATTCCTTGCTCCTGAGTTTGATTGACAGGATGAGATCGATAGGGCGCAATGTATTGTTTTCGGGGAATCAAGATTGTTCCATACTGATAGGGGCAGGAGGGACTCTCTATGGTAGTTAACGGATAGCTGCATCTACATGTGATTTGATCACATCAGGGAGAAGGTTAATGAAAAACAGAATGAGCGTCGGACGTATGAGAGGCACATGTATTCATGTGATCTGGAGGCATGCCCATTCAAGATGGTCTTCATATGACGTTTCATAGGAACGACTTGAGTAAACCAAGCAAACGTCCAGTGATACAATAGCCCTGTATATTTTAAAGAAAGCCTGCGTACCAGACCCTATCAAATGCTTTGGAGATATCAAGGGCAAGAGCCCGAGTTTTAAAATTATATATATATATATATATATATATATGTGTGTGTGTGTGTGTGTGTGTGTGTGTGTGTTTAATGTGTTTAATGCAAATAATTTGTCATTTTACTCATATGGAGTTTAAAATTTGTGAGATCGCCGTTAAGATGTCTTCATCGTCGGGCTTTTTTGTTGTGTCCGTTTTGTTAGGTAAAATTAACAATATAGTTTGACACATTTTTGTTACCTTGACAACGTTATTAGCTTTTCACAAACACAAATGAACACATGAACACAAAACCCAAATGTGACTTAAAAAAGACTTAATAAGTCCAATGTATCTGCAGGTAAAAAAAAGATCAAACCAAGGAAAGAAATTGAAAAATTAGGACACAAAAAAATTAAGGCCCGGTGACCGAAGTGATCATAACTATGTCGTCACGAAACTTCTGTTAATGTCGGCTCTCCAATTTGATTTCCGATTCAATATCTACTGAACCACAACGCATATTCGCGCACACACAAACACACACACACACACACACACACACACACACACACACACACATATATATATATATATATATATATATATATATATAAATTCAAAATTTAAAATTTTGTCGAACAAAATTGGTTTTCTGGGCGATATTTAAATAATATTAGATAATATTAAAGACCGACGACGAAGTGAGTTACATTTGTCAAAAATGCCATAGGATTCTGTAAATTTTGACTTTTTATATGTAAAAATATATATTGGGTCTGTAAATGGAGCCCTCTAGTTGGATCAATCTTAATAATTATTATTAACAACTAATATTAATTGGATCTCGTGTAGTATTACATAGTCAAGTCACTACCTTTTGGATATATATATATATATATATATATATATATATATATATATATATATATAATCCTAAACATGAGATGAAACACTGCATAGTGACACACAAATCAGACACACAATGCTATCTTCAAAATATTAAGATAAAAGAAATAAGGCAGTCACTCTCCATGGCATTTTCCTAGTTTTACTCTCCTCTCTCTTACTTTTGATCTACCACACACACACACTGGTATTTATATCTTTGTTTGTGTTTGTGTGTATGTGTTTGTGAGTGTCTGTGCCAAAATACAATTCAGCAATGAAGAGCTCTAGCACTGTTTAAGAAAACTATTTTTCTCTTGGATCCTCTTCCTTAATTCCGTCTTTGACTTTATTCTAATTCGCTTTACTGCCTTGCTTGATGTGATACAGATTTAAAGAAGTCATCCCGTTTATAAGAATAGACGCTTCATTTCCCCAAATCTATAATACCTCTGCCAGTCTAATACTCACTAAAATTTATATTTGCATATCCTGAAATTTTGCCCGAGATAAGTACGAAATATTCACACTTCTACAAAATAATCTATGTAAGCGTAAAGGCGTACATTTTCCTTCATTAAACGTAGGATGGCTTCCGCTTCACCAGGTCTACTACTGATATGCTAACGACCATCACCGCGTATATACACTCCCGATCAAAAATTTAAGACTACTTAAAAATGTTTAAAAAGAAATATTTTTTAACGGATTGATTTAAACTCCTCCTACTTAAGATTACCAATACTACAATCTAAAAGAAAATGGAAGCCAAAAGCTACATTCCAAAAGTTTTATTTAGAAATTTACATTTTTATAAAATGAGGCGATTTTGTACATGATCAAAATTAGAAGACCAGAGACAAAAATTCTACGAAATTGTACAAAAAGTGTATGAAAAGTGTATGAAAACATTCAACAAAACAAATTTAATAATGAGTTCTACCTCCACTGCTTTTGATGACTTCAAAATTCTGTTGGGCATGCTAGACATAAGCGTTTCCATTAAGGTGTAGGGGATGTTGCTACAGCTTCTGAAGATGGATTCATGAAGTTCATTTTTGTTGAATATTGTTTGCTATTTCGATAAACATCTCTTGTCATCTATCCCCAAACATTTTCAATTGGCTTCAAGTCTGATGAGCATGCAGGATATCCCAAGAGATGGGCCCCAAAGGTCAAAGTCCGTCTTGTAACATGGATTGCACAATTTTCCTGTTGGAATAACCATCTATCGCCATACAAACGATGGCCCTCCGTCATCAAAGATGCTTTTTGTAGCATGCTAACATAACCAGCCGCTGTCTGACGACCCTGCATCACCTGGAGCTCCATCGTCCCTCTATAAGGAAAGGCACCCCATATCTTTAGGTACCCTCCACCACTATGACGTGTGGAGAAATTTTCAGGAGGCATGTTTTTGTTATGCCAATATCGTTGGAAGCCATCAGGACCATCTAGATTGATTTTTTTCTCATTAGAAAACAGGAATTTCTTCCACTTGTCAACGTCCAACGTTTGGTTTTCACGACCAACTTTAAGCGGTCCACCTTGTGACGTAGAAACAGCCGAGGAATTTGTTTACGCTTTTTATTTACCATGCCTTTTTGTCGTAATTTTCGTCTGATGGTTACGGGACTGCAATCAGCATCTGTGACTGCCTTAATTTGACTAGAAGAAAGTCCCCCGTCTTTCATAACAACCCGTCTTATTCTCCTACTCAATGCAGGAGAAATGTTTTGGCGCCTACCAGAGGATTTTGCTTTTCCATAATTCTCACTGTTCTTTAGAAAGTTGCAAATCACAGTTTTACTGCGATTTACCTTAGCTGCGATTCCATAACCTTTTAAATTGTAGTATTGGTAACCTTAAGTGGGAGGAGTTCAAAATCTATCCGTAAAAAAAAAAATATTTTAAAGATTTTTAAGTGGTCTTAAATTTTTGATTGGGAGTGTATACCAGGCTCTCGATAAGAATGGTGAAGCCCGAACTGTCGTCCTGGATATCTCTAAAGCATTCGACAGAGTGTTGCATGCCGGCCTTCTTCGGAAACAGCGAAGTTACGACATTACTGGACTTTTGTTGGATTTAATCCTCTCCAACCGCACACTGAAGGTCGTTTTAAACGGACATGCCTCCCAGAACTACCCGACAAACGCGGGTGTCCCCCAAGGCTCTAACCTAAGTCCTACTCTCTTTCTAATCTACATCAATGATCTCCCCGATACCATAAGATCACAAGTAGGCATGTACGCCGATGATACCACAGTATACACTCGCCTCGATCAAAAATATGTTGTTCATGATAAGGCGAAACTCGCGTCTGAGCTTGAAAAGGACCTCCAATCCGTGGTGGTTTGGGGTAGGAAATGGCTCGTAAAATTCAATTCTTCCAAAACGAAGCTGCTGTCAATTAACCAGCTCAGACGACCGCACCTCCCTCCCATTAGCATTGAAGAGGCATGCCTCCCAGAGAGTAAAACACTACGCCTGCTTGGCGCTGTCAGCTGACCTCTAGTGTAATGACTACGTCGAATCCATTGCTAAGTCCGCTGCTATGAAAATTGGCTCTCTGTGCAGGGCCCGGGAATTCTTTCCGCCTGAATCTACCCTGCACTTATACAAATCTACCATCCGCCCGTGTTTTGAATACTGTTGCCACATCAGGTCGGGTGCCCCTACTATTCTCCTCGGGCTTCTTGATAAAATACAGCGAAGAATCTGTAACGTGATTGATACCGACTTAGCTGAACGTCTGCAGTCACTCTCTCACCGGCGTTATGTGGCTTCCCTGTGCCTCTTCTATAAATACTTTCATGGATTTTGCTCTGATGAACTGAAATCACTGGTGCCCCCTACGTGTGAGTTTGCACGAGATACTAGATTGGAAACTAAGTCCCACCCTTTTACAGTGAAACCGATGAAATGTAACCGCAATTTCTACTCCAACAGCTTCTTTTCTGGCACTTCCCGCCTGTGGAATTCCCTTCCGCATGATTGCTTCCCCGACGGCTATAACCTCAAGAATTTTAAATGCAAGGTCAATAGACACCTCCTAACACACTAAGCCTCCCATTCTCTCCAACTCTCCCCCTATGTACATCCTAACTCGTCTCTCGCCCTGTGTAACCCCCTGCGCTATAGTGGCAGTGGAATGCCTTGATTGGGGTGACATGATTAAAAAAAAAAAAGGAGAATTAATGTAAGCGAAAAGCACTCTTGTAACGATCTGCTTAATTTAAAAATAAACTTTGCCAAATAATATTCTCTTCTACATCTAGGGAAAGGATCATCTAAATTATGAGAATATAAGGAACTGATAATCAAAAGTTTTAATTAATGAAATGTTTGATAAAATATAACCAGAAATAAAATAAAAGCATTTTTTGATTACAGTAGAATTTTGTCGATCTCCGCAATAGAAAGCCTTTTTACAAGACAGTCATGTCAATAAGAAATTAGATGTTAGTTTGAAACTACATTCATCTCCGAGAGAAACTACCAGATATCTATATGTGTTTATGTTCACTGAGTTTCTTATGAAAACGATAGAGAAATCAATGAGTATTAGTCGAGACAACGATGGTAACAATTACTTTACGACAAGTACTTAACAAGATAAAATCCTGCATCAAATCATAGTTATAAAGTTATAATAATGGCTATACTAAGATTGAAGAGTAAGCGATAAATTAAATTTCTGAGCTGAGAAAATGTCACAAAAGCACATAATCAAATCATGTCATACGTTTTTCTCGTCTCTCTTTTACTCTCCCTCTTTCGCTTTCTTTCTCTCTCTCTCTCTCTCTCTCTCTATATATATATATATATATATATATATATATATAATTATGTATGTCATCTTGATGTCGAATATGACTACCGTTGCTGAAAATCAAATGTAATTTAGGATATCAAATAATAAATGTCTATGAGTTTATTTACGAAAAAAAAAAACACATAGATATTCAGAGTGCAATTTTCGCCCATCTTGACAGTAATCTATGAAATTATAAATCCTCACATCTGTGCTATATGACTATTTATGAAAAATTCACCCGTATTTGTAAAACATGTATGACACAGTAAGACATTTTTTCCTTTGACACATTTCGTCTTTTATGACTTCATTGGACAAAACATATCAAACGGAAACTTATCCGATTTGTCCTTACATTCTTCTAAATATTGTTTTTGAGATTTTATTTTTATATATGTTTTTTATACATAATTATAGAGATAAAAATAAGTTTCAGCACATAATTAAATGGTCATAAATCCGAATTTAATTTCGGCTGTCGTGTAAAACACGACTCTCTCGTCAGACCCGAAAAATTAAATAGTTAATTTAATTCATAATATTAAAATAAACATAGCACAGAGAATACATATTGAGGTTAGGTAAAAGGTAAAGAGGTATACAGCTTTATACACCTATGCCCTTCACCTTATTTTAATATTTCTTGTTTGTGTTGATTTTTCTTTTCTATATATAATATTGCTCTGGATAATTTTCATTGGTATCTTTATTTATATAGATTTAATATTATATATTATTTAGATAATGTTTTTGTATTATCCTCATCGTTTTTACAGGTTTTGCATTATTCTTACACACACACACGCACATACACATACACACAGATATACATATATGTAGAGAGAGAGAGGTTCGTTATATGTGTTAACAGAATGTAGAATTTCACTTAAAGCTGTATTAGAAATTTAGAAAAATACATAAAATCAAAACGCCATAAACTAAAAACAATAACGTGCAACATATAACTAGTAAAAACTATAACTGCAGGGGAAAATATCCCCACCTGACGGACTGCGTAAAACAGAAGAAGTTATTTACAATGCAGAAGTAGATGGTTCAGATAGAAAAATAAAAACATAAGGTATTCTTTCAAAAAAAAAAAAAAGAAATAATAAGAATTCTACATTCAAGTTCAAAAATCTACCAAAATTGTACCAATCTAGCAAACCAGGGGTTGAATTTTTGTTTTAAAAAATAGAACATTCTTTGATATAAAACAAAGACTGAGAAAAAAAAAGCCAAACCTTTCAAGGGTGGTGATGGCTGCAGATTACTCTAGATTGGGCCAAGAAGAAAAATTAGCCATAATATTTTTCAGAAGTAACTAAGTACTACATAAAACATCAGAAATAATGTCCAGATATATTCACATTAAAAATTAAATTTTACGATCATACGAATATGGATAAAGTGTTTTAGATCCTAAATAATCTAATCCCTTTGAATTTCTGGTTGCTTAAACCAGCCAGTTGTGCGTTCGTAAAAATTCTAGCTGTACGTTTGTAAATTTTGGACATTTTCTTCTTATAATTTACCTGAATATACCAAAAGACTGAAAACAAGGTTGCAAAAATAACTGGTGTTCAAATATTATTTTTTATTTTTTATATTCATAGTACCCCAAACAAGACATTTTACTGCCACAGTTTTGCAGGTGGTTACATAGGAGGAAAGGTATGAGAAAGAGTGACAGGTTATAGAGGGTGTCAGGAATTGGGTAAGAGAAGGATGAGAATACTGATGAAATTGAAGTGGACGGAGAAAGAAGCATAAGCGAAAGGATGCTAAATAGACAGAAGATGACAATTGACTTTACATTTAAATTCTTAGAGATTGTAGCTGTCGAGGAAGCAAGTAAATGGAAGGGGATTTCACAGGCTGGAAGTGCGAGAAAAGAAGCTGTTGGAGTAGAATTGACGTTTATATTTTATTGGTTTGACAGTAAAAAGGTGGGAAATATTTTCTAATCTTGTGGCGTAAGTAAATTCATATATAGTGGGCACAAGTAGGCTAATTGCATCGGAGCAGAATCCTTAAAAGTATTTATAGAGAAAGTACTTGTACACACACACACACACACACGCACACACACACATACACACACACACACACACAATATATATATATATATATATATATATAAATTTACGAATTTTTAAATATTCATTATTTACTAGCAGCCTTAACGTTTTTTTAGTGGTTTTGTTGAAATGGTTAGTTCAAATGCTTATTCAAAATGTTCGTGTATAAGGATGCCGTGACGCAGAGGTAAAAAAAAATGTGAAGAAATTTTTGATTTTTATTGTATCTTCAAAACCGGATTCATGCTTGGTCAATGTTTTAAATAAACAGGAATGATGTATGTACACTTGGAAGCACGGGCGCGGGAGTTACGCGAATCTGTACTGTGATGAGATGACGTTGTGACGAAGAAATGTATGCAACGCCTCTGCTAATTTGGAAAGGTTGCTACCTTGTAAAAAACGTGAAATTGTTAAGGCATAAGATAAGGTAGAAGTTACAAAAAGTACCGATTTTTGTTAAAATACAATAAGTATTTCAAAGAAATAAACAATCACAAAAAGCAAAATTTTCCATTCATTTTTTAAGTACACTCTGTGTCAATTGTAATGGTTGAAATGGTTGTTTGCATACAAACGCATCAGACATTCATCTACCGCTAACTCGAATTTGCTTGAGTTTGAGAGAATTGTCTTTGAGAAATCCATAAAATTGCGCAAACGTCTACCTGAAATTAGTTTTGTCGTTGATTTTTACAAAACCTCTACATTGATCCCAAAGATTTTAGGGTACGTCAAAGATTAATACCTTGATCTACAAGTTACCCGAATTTGGTTGAATTCGCAAATGGCCTCTTCGTAATTTCTAAGCTTTTCGGTGATTTCGGACGTACACTGTAAATCGATTCGAAATTTTTTTTACGTACATCAAAGTTTGACATCGTGATAGACAAATGACCCAATTTTTGTTGAGTTTGGACCAAGCGTTTCGGAGGAGTAGAGTTAGATAGAATGGAAACACACAAACACACACACATATAGACCGAACGTCATACAGACAGACTGATGGACATATCCATTTTTAGAAATACCGATTATGAATATTTTTGTTTGTATATATATTAGTAAATTTACATTAGATAATTTTGATTTCTATTTATGGTTTTATAACTTTTCTTATTAAGTATCCCGCATTGTGATAATAAATATTAATAAGCTTTAGAGGATTTGCATAGATGGAATGTTACTATTTAAAATGTTGACATTTAAATAAACATCTTTAGCTACAAATTGATGTACATAATGTTCAGTGTAACTTGGGAATGACTGATAAGTTTTTACCCAATTAGAATACAAGTTATAAACTATTTTGAGTGAATAACATCTCACTTCTGCTGAAGCTAACTAGACAACTATATAGAATGAATTGGAGCACTCTAGCTATTGGGCGTGTTTATACGCGCTAAAAAGCCTGCCTATTTCTAATGGACGCTCGTGGCCTAGGTCAGGTTTCAATCCTGGGTTAGGAAGCGACTGGAGTCTAAGCCGTACTGA
This sequence comes from Ascarosepion bandense, assembly GCA_037127315.1. Taxonomy (NCBI): domain Eukaryota; kingdom Metazoa; phylum Mollusca; class Cephalopoda; order Sepiida; family Sepiidae; genus Ascarosepion; species Ascarosepion bandense. The sequence goes on along the minus strand of JBBBDQ010000122.1, from coordinate 4,589,087 downwards.
TGAGCTCTAATATAGCGAAACAGATCTGTCTGCGGATGACTATAGTATATATATATATATATATATATAATAATAATAATAATAAAATCGACTCTGTACGTATCCAAATCTTAAAATCTTACACAAGTAATTTTTAAGGACCACGAATAACCGGCAGAATCTAACTCCGTTACTGTCCGCCGCTATAAAGCTTTGGACAATGAGGGGGAAAAAAAAGAAAACTGCGGAGCACCGACAATACATACAGTACTTCACAGCAAAGAAAAAAACCCTCAAACGGAACGAACCACAAAGAAAGAAAAGTGCTCGATACAAAACTAACCAAAAAGGATTAACCAAGAGGCAGTGCCGTAGAGCAAAAACACACGAGAAAAAATCGCAAGATCGCCAAGACCTACCGTTGTGCGAAACCGCGGTAGGTCTTGGCGATCTTGCGATTTTTTCTCGTGAATATATATATATATATATATATATACTATAGTCATCTGCAGACAGAGCGTCCAGTATAAAAAAATGATATAGACGAGTTAGGATATATATATATATATATATATATATATATATATATATATATATATATATAAATCGGTTAAAAATGTAACAAAAAAATATAAACGAAGAAATAACGAATATAGATTAAATGCGGCAACATTTATTTTAAATAAGATACTTTATGTCCACTTCCTGTTTTTATTCTTATAACAGACTTTTGACTCATAAACGAAAGGAATTATATAAAAATTAAAATTACAGTTAACTGTTGTCTTATATGATTGCTGATCTTATGTAACTTGTTTGAAAAAGTGTATGAAAATTCATAACTCATTAATATTTATATTAACATCGTACTTGATTACTGCAAAGTCTGACTTGAAGAAAGACATATAATACGATAATGACAACAAGATTAATAGAATAAGAAAAATCATTTTATATATGCCCACATTTAATCAAATGATTAGTACTAATTTAGAGCAAAGATTCATTAAAATAGTTGAGAAACATTTCTAAAAATAGCACTCTTAGCAAAATAAAATATATTTTGGATCAACCATCTGAGAAAAACCGGGAAACGGTAAAATCAGTTATTGGAAATATCCTGAAGGCAACACATGGAAAAAAACCTAAGTCGCGTATAACTCGGTTACAAATGTAATATATATATATATATATATATATATATATATATATATATATATGAGAAAGAGAATAAAATAAATTACTACGTAACAGTCAAAACGAATAAAATTAATCACAGGAAAAATAAAAGCACACTTGAAAATGGCTATAGAAGTGACTGAAATCGTTTGCGAGTTTAAAAATTTGGACCAGTTTTATATTCCTTATCTCCACTAAAATGATATATATATATATATATATATATATATATATATATAGAGAGAGAGAGAGAGAGAGAGAGAGAGAGAGAGCGAGCGAAAGCGAGATGGCTGCTGGAAAACGTAATAAAACTTTAATTAAATTAAAATTGTCAGCCTTATTCAATGAAAGGGAACAGATATCTCTCTCTCTCTCTCTCTCTATATATATATATATATATATATATGTATGTATGTATGTATATGTATATATATTGATGGATATATATATATTTAGTGTATCGAGGCAGCAAGTAATTTTCTAAACATATGCTGTTAAATATAAGAGACAATGAATGTCTATTATGTTTAGAACGGCTCATGATTAAACATAATAGACATTAATTGTCTTTTATATTTAACGGCATATGTTTAGAATATATATATATATATATAAATTCATATTTATATGTTTGTGTGTGTGTGTGCACGTTTCCGTGAATCACCTGAATTCACTAAAATGTTCTGCTAGAAAAATAATTATATATATCTATATTGTTTTCGTGGATGTGCGTTGTGGTGCATTGGATATTGGCTCTGAACGAGAAATCGGGGAGCCGAGTTCGAATTCAAGCTGAATTCATTGCATTCACTTACGCGCAAATACCCGTCGGAAAGGTATTAATCCGTCTCTTCCCTCCAGTTATGGGTTAAATAATAGAACAGATTGGGTTCTATAGACTTGTTCGGCAACCAGTCTACCGCAGAAAGCAATGGCAACCTACTGCAGGATAATCTTCTGCCCAGTCAGTCATATCTCTTTCGAAACATGATCGCCCAAGCGTGTATCACGTATGGCACTTAACTGACTGGCTGATATTTTTTTCAAATATCAAGGAGAGACAGTTTGATCATTCTGTAATGCGTGTCTGCAAACAAATATTACTCTTACGCAGACTCAACAGAATGCTTTGGAATTAGTCTACTATACAACCCAGAAGAATACATGAATAATGTTACATTTCGAATAAAAATCGATTTGTTAGTCCCTAACAATATATACCAGCGACTGTTTTTGTTTATTCCTCTTTCACTGTGAACGCTTACATCGGTCAGTCAGTCAGTGTTTTATTTCTGCATCTATGCATCCATCTATCGATCCGGCCAGCATTTCAAATATTACGTTGCTCGGCCGAGAAAACATCAGTAAGTTTAAATTAAGTAAATCTGACCGGTATTTACTTCGTGTTTAAACCCAGTTTGAGAACGATGACTCACAGCGATGTCACTCACCAAGTTCTTAGAGCGTTCGCCAGTAAATATATTAATGTATTTTTGCAACTGACCTATCTATCTATCTATCTATCTATCTATCTATCTATCTATCTATCCCTACATGCAACGATGCATTGGTCATTTGTATGTAAACGAAATGATAGTTGCCGCCTCAACATTATTACGCCATAAAAAAGGTCCCGGCTAATATTAGTTGTAATCTCACATATAATGATAATGTGAATTATCTGGAAATAACAAAGTGTCAGCCGTGTCCATAATGATCATAACCATAATGTCTGGGGAATTCCAAGCCCAAAGTACGCTAATTATTTACTTTAGTAGTAAATAAGCGACAGTGGTTCATGTCAAGTCCCCATTCAATCCATGTTTCTGTGAACGTATATCCATATAACTAGCTCAGTGTTCTTAATAGGAAGGAATTTGTGAATTCCGAACAGGTATCATCGGCACTAGAAATAAATACGGAAGCCCACCATTTATGCAATAACGAGACTGATTACAAGTGACAATATTGGCAAACACAAAAGAAAGAAGCTAAGTGCGTAAAATAACTTATGTATTTGATACTAGTTTTACTCAACTGATCCTTCAAAGAACTGTACTTCGCATTACTGCCCATATAGCTTCATATTCGACGAAGTTATCGATTTTTACATCACAAAATTGGTTGTTGAACTTCAATGTAGCAATAATTCATAGATATTAACATTTTCACGTTGTTTCAACGTCATCTTCAAATAATATTTCATCTGAAAATCACAAGTTTGAAATGATGCTCATTATGAAACCTTGATTCAGACACACACACACACACACACACACACATATATATATATATATATATATATATATATATGACAAATAAAAACAGAACAAAAATTAATATGTAACTGTCAAAAACAGAGAAAAATAGCAATAGCAGAGACAAAAACAACATTGAAAATTGCTAAGGAAGAGGGCAAAGCCCTTGGGACGTCAAAATTTGTAGACAACCTTTATAATCCTTATCGCAAACAAGTAGCAAAAATGTTAAGATTCAGGAAAAACTTAATAAAATCTTCCTTGTTGGCCGTACGCATAAAAGATGATCAAACGGTTGCTCTCTCTCTCTCTCTGTCTCTGTCTCTCTCTCTCTCTCTCTCTCTTGTGTGTGTGTGTGTGTGTGTGTGTGTGTGTGTGTGTGTGTGTGTGTGGCCATTATCAACGGTTAATTTTATTTAACGGGTTATTGAATGTGTTTAGAATTTATGTATGTAGAGTCATGTGTTTAAATTCCGCACACGGTAAACACATTTTCGCCATGTTCATAATTGATATCATATACATAAACCTACAAGTAAACTGATTCTTTAAGGAACTGTACACAGCATTTCAGTCTTTGTAGCTGCATTTTGTCGAATCATAATGTTACCGATATTTTATATAAGCAAATCGGTTGATGCACTCTAACTAGGAGAATGAATTGAATTGCCACAAATCCATGGCCAATATTCTTCAAATAAATGTCCAAGTTATTGTGCCGAAGAGGTAAGACGATGTCATGAATTGCTGATGGGACTTTGTAACGGAATGTAAACTCTTGTGATGGAATTAAAAAATTAATAAAAAAAGGATATCTCCCTACAGTCCCCTGCTATATACACGTATCTCGTTGGAAACAACTAATAACTTTCCATATTCATCCTGTTTCCAAGTTCTTGTATTTTTCACCCCGAATGATAGCAAAATTTATGTCCTAGAATTCGAATGAAAACCAGTTTTACGAACCAAAAAATTTTCGCACTTGGTACTTTTGTTGATATATACAGCATGTTGTAGAACACATCAAATTAATTTCACTGAGACCCAACAAATACAACTCAATTACAGACAAACATTGAATAAACTTAGATATATTTGACTAAAAATTCAAGATGAACACACGCCAAGTAGCCAAATGTATTCATACGAAATATGGTGCTTCATATTACTAAAAGCAATCTCTTATTATTAAGCACTTCAGATTGTTTTGAATTTCATTGTCTTTGCGCGTATATCTAATTCAGCTTGGTCTAAGTTATAACGCTTTACTAATTTTCCTTACTGGGTTATATTTAATCACCCGTATGTCTACACGTGTTTCATTGCATTTGTCTGCATCGAGTACTATCAGTATCTTGAATAAAAAAAAAACTTCTTTTTCTAAAGGGTCCTATGGGTAAATAGTCGTCATTTTATATTTTTAATTTCGCGCGTACACATTGTTTTTTTTTTTTTTATTTTATGGACTTCACTGTATAGTAGAGATGAGCTGGTGACAAAAAATGCAAAAATGCTCAATGATGCGGTTCATGCCTCCAGAGGTATGGAAAGAAAATGCTGTACTACTTGGCTTTTGTGCTAAACGCATCAATATGAACAATTTCACAATCATATAGGTGTCAATCTGAGGACAATGAATAGGATACGGAATGAGTTGGATGAGTTTAATGATGATTTCGAAAGTGTTTAAAGTGTTCAATCGATCCTCCCATGAGGCCTCAGATTCAATACAGATAGTTGCATCATGTGGCTGGAGGAGGTAATACTGTTCTGGGTCAAAAAGGTGGCTACGGGAATAACTTATATCTAGAAACAGAACTCTACATCATACCGCACCAGTATGAAGAGTCCATCGCTCTTAAACATTTTCTGCGACCATATTACCCCTTACACTAATTATTATGTGTGAGATGCAGTGAAGCGAAACACCAGCAAAACTCTTTTAGACATCCAAGATTAACTGAAGGCAAGAATCATGGCAAAGACTTAAACAGGGAGACCGTTTATAACAGATGCAGAACATTTAGAGTTTGTCTAGAGGTTGTGGTTGAAGCCAAAGTCGATTTTATTGAATAATCTTTAGTATTTCAAGATATGTTGTGTAGTTTTGGTAAATATATATTTTAAAATGAGATGTCAGTTTTATTGTCACTTTTACGTAGTTTAGACAACAATTCATTTTTCTGAGCCTGTATATACCGTGTTCAATCAGGACGTGGTGGAAAATGGCTTATCACATTTACCGACCATCACTGATCTTAGCTTTTACTTATTTCCATAATTGCACACAGTCTCTCTTCTAATACAAATTACTGGATAGATTAATCACTGTTTTCCTCTAGGTTCCTTGCCTTTTAATATGTGAGAGTCAAATTCAAAAAGGCTTCTTGGTACATTATTTGTTCTAGATATTACAACGGTTACTTTCTGATACTTCGTATAAGTGTCACTGTAGTTTTTAATTTGGTTAATGTTTATGCTCCATTTTAAAGGATATTGTCCAGCATTCACAGTCATATAGGAAGATCTTGACCACCTCAGCGTGGTGTAATGGTTAATAAGCTTTTCTCCTGAAAGCCTATTACTACTGGGTAGTGAGTTCGATCCTCACTAGGTGATCAATGCAGTCGCCCTTGTCCCACGTCCACGCTACGCTTAGAAGATCAGTATAGGGGGACAAATATTACAGAATTCCTCTCTTTCTGACAAAAATATGCTGTTTGTTTAAATTTAGAATAATTATGAGTTGGTTAAAGTTTTATTTATTTACAAGTCTATCACGACCATCAAAATCTTTGAAACGATTATACATATATATATATATATATATATATATACACACACATATATAGAGAATTGGTCTTTGCGTGGTAACAAGGAGATAATCACGTGGGAAACTAAAGTCAGCTTAGGAATAGCAGGTTAAGATTAGCTGACCCAGATAAACCTAATAACAAATGTCTAGCCAAGAAATAAGTTAGACATGGAAGTCAGTTGCAAGTCGTGAAGCAGCAGGAGTTAAAATTCGTGCCAAAAACAATTCCTGTGAACTGTTTGAAGTCAGTTGCAGGTCGGAGCTCGACAGAACAAGTCATATTTTCTGAGCGCTGATAAATGATGAATGATAGGAAAACGCATTTTAGATAATAGCTTAATTTAACCAATTACTCTTAAGCAACTCCGGATAAGAAAAGACCGAAATTATAAATTCTTATTCCTTAAAAGAAGAAAGAAAATATAGCGACGAAGATAAGAGACATTTGTAAGCTGGTTTATGTTTGTTAAAAGAAAAAGAAAGCGGAGCCGAGCTGTTTATTGAGAAAGAAAGAAATGTAGCGATGAAGATGAAAGAAACTGTAATATTATTTGTATTCTGACTCCTACTTGTTGAAGGAAGAAGAAGAAAGCAAGGCCGAATCGTTTTATCACGAAAGAAAGAAAGATAGCGACAAAGATAAGAAGAAAAGCTGTAATATAATTCGTACGCTGATTCCGGTTTATTCTAAGACGGAATAGAAAGCGAAGCCAAGTCGTTTATCAAGAAAAGAAAAGAAACGAAAGAGAAATAGCAACGCAGAGCAGACAACATATAGAGGAAGTTATTTTGAAGATAAAGAACAAAGCAGAATTGTTTGAATACAGACAATACGACTCTGTTTGAAGAAAAGAATAAAGATATGTGCGAAACTTTTCAGAATATCTGTGCGCTGAAGATATAAAGATAAGTTATAATGTTCTTAAACTCATATTAGAACACGCATACACTTCCACGAATATTATGTTACCACATACACTATACCTCGAGTTTATATATAATATGGTTCTCTTCATTTATCTTGTGTTAAACTCGTGCATTCGTAGTCGCCTGTATTCATTCATATTTGCTGTTGTATATTGTAAATGGCTATTTCGACTACGTTGGGTATCCGAATATAATTTTGAGATCCAGATCATTGGACATTCTAATTTAAGCTTAAATATGTTTTTTTTTTTATTTTGGTCTTTTATTACATATTAAAATTTTATATAAAAATTATATCGTCTCGACATTCATCCTTGAATTGCAGGTTAGCACCCATGTTGATATATTGAAGCAGACTTGAGAAGGTTGCCTTTCGATTATACCAATCGAACAGCGATCTTTTTTTATTAGTTTTATTTATCCATTTTGTACATTTGTCATCATCTGGGGCAAATAACCCGTATCTGTCCATATATGTGAAAATTCAAAATACCCGAATTGACGTGTAACCATCTTGATGGTTATCGTCCAGATAATATGTGACTATATATATATATATATATATATATATATATATACGTGCATGTCTGAGAGAGTGAGAGAGACAGAGAGACAGAGAGAAATTGATACTCTGATAGACAGAAATGAATGCACACCTGCCTTTACTATATTCAAGAGGATATATATATATATATATATATATATATATATATATATATATATATATATATATATATATTGTTCAATAATCAACGACATAATTCCTGCAAAAATAGCAAACATGCGGCAGGAGCTTTCATAACTGGTAGTAAATTTTAATAAAGTAATGTGAATGCAATGAGCCGAGATTGCCTCGATATTGTCTCTCTCCCTATCAGCGTGACAGGAAGAAATAGGAACACACACATACACACAGACATATACACATACGCACATGTGAGTGTGTCTGTGTGTGTGTGTGGGTGTGTTTGTAAACTTGGGCTAATGATAGGAAAGGAAAATAAATAATAACAAAAATATTTAAGGGATGTAACTTTAATTCGAAAGGACAGGAGTGCACCACAAACTGGAATTTGATTAAAAAATCCACCATTTTCAAAATAGTAATCTCCTTGTACATGTGGTATTTATTTAGGACATTAGCGAACGTAGCTTTCCACGATTCTGAATAATTATTTCGCTTTTTTAACTCCCGAAGAAACTCTCCTGCCATCGATTCATTCAAGCTTGTTAGGTTGATTACTCGTTGCTGTTTCTCCGGCCGTTTTCTTCAATATGGCCAGTGAATGTCAAAGAAGTTAGCTATCTTTCCTCATTATGGGCCCTAGAACTTCAACTATTCTTACTTATGTTAAGTATAAGTGCATTTGTTTGGTCTAAAACCTCGACGTTGTACACATTTTTGGTTCAGGTTATTTTCAACATGATTATGTAGAACACAATTACTTTGGCTTCGAAGGCTGTTTATTATCGGCGAGAACATTTTCCAGTATTCAATAACATATCGCGCGACTGATTATTTAATACACCTTTCTTTGATTCTAAGGAAATGTTTATACATCTTAAGTCCTTGTTTAGTTTTTGGAAGGCATATATAACTATGCAAACGCGCCCTCGGATTTTAGAAATTTAAAATATTTAAGCGACACTCCTTTACTGCGACGTACTTCACGCCATGCCACGATTTACAGAATGACCACAGATTGAAATTTCTATAGATATCGTTCATTCAATAATGAATTAGAACATTCTCAGTTACTATCGTGTGTTTACATGGTATATCACAAGATAAATGTCTGTCTACTTCAACCGAACGCCCATAGCTCAGTGGTAGAATCTGCGACTGATGTGAATTCGGTCGGGATTCAATCCTGGCTAAAAGCAAACGAATGTCTAACCGCATTGATGGGCTGTGAGACAGCGAAACAGATCTGTCTGTGGATGACTGTATATATATATATATATATATATATATACATAAAATGAATATTTATGTATGCACATTTCTGTTTGTATCTATATTTTCGAAGTGGGCTCAATCCTCTTCTTTTTCTTCACTCTTTATCTATTAATGTATCTATGAATGCACCTAAGTCTGTCCGCATTAAAGGTATTTTCATCGCATAGCTTAACATTAAAGATTAAGCCAGATGCATATGTAACTAAAATATCCTGATTAGAAATTCCAGATGTCTAGCAAAGATCGTCTACGTCGTGATGTGACATAAATGATCACTGGGTACTTTCGACTTGCAATTCAGTAAGATCATTCTGGCCGGACAATACTGCACTGGACTTGGTGGACATAATCTACATCAGACTTCAGTAGTCAGTTGAGATATATTAAATCAATAAATATCCGGAAGGAACTGATCGGAATTATGATAAAACAGTCGGGAAGATAATGCAAATGCAAAGGCAGAAGTAGTGGTGGGGAATAGTTTTACTAGTAGTAGTAGTAGTAGTATTTGTAGTAATAATAATATTGAATTAAATGTAATATATATATATATATATATATATATGTATATATATATATATATATATATATATATATAAATATTCGTCCTCGGTTTTCATTTTTATTCTATGTTGGCATTCATTTTTTGTCCTCAATTAAACTGTGATGAGAGGAGACGAATAAAACATTTTTTTGTTAATCGTGATTTGAAATTGCCAGTTAATATTAATGTTAATATATTTTTATTTCTTTTAAATTCATGCGTTATTATCCACTTTTATCGATTAAATAAATAAATAATAAATTTAGCTTTGCAAACATACCTAAATAAGTTATAATAAAAAATATGTAAACTGATTTTCATCATCTTGAAATAGCAGCAGGATATTTATTTTATTTAAAGATGATATAAAATGAATGCAAGAATTTGACCATTATTGTTTAAGATATCAAAGCCATATGATAGAACCGGAAAAAAAGACTTAAAAAACATGAAATCAGGGAAATAATACAAAGCTACCAGATGGAAGCATTTAGGAAGCACGCATATTGGGCGGAGTAAAGAATAATGGAATAAGAGTTTGAAGCACAGTTTTAAATCCAATAGCATAATTACATTCAGTTAAAAACATATATTTTGGAAAATATATGGATTTATCACTCTAAACCATGAGTTAAATTTTACGACTTGTTTCTGGAAAAATTTTATTCCCAAAAAGACTCGAAATCCAATAATTACTCGCAAAATAAAAGAACCAACTTTGAAACTAAAAATATTCTTTGGCTTGAAATAACCCAAAACGAGTGGATTGCTCGAAAATAAACAAATCAATCTATAACAATTAGAATTTTAAGGAAATTACTGGCTTATTGAAAATGCTTGCTCTTTTTTAATCGATCACTATTTCTCCTTAGCATTAATAATAATAATAATAATAATAATAATAATAATAATAATAATAATAATAAAAAACCATTTAAGTCAAATACAAAATATTCAAATAGAGGAACGTGAACAGCTTCCCAAAATTACAACCAACAAAACATAACCTCCGTACTATTAAACTCTACAATGCAGCACTGAAATCAATACTGGATGAAGACCCTCATACAAATCTTAACGAAATAATATATGCATCAGCAACAGCAGCAACAAAAAAATTGAATATCAAAATAAAAACAAGGCAGTCTCGTAGACGTGAAGATCCACCTTGGAAAAAAAAAATAGAAAAAGAAATCGAACAATTTAGAAGTGAATTATCCATACTGGATGAACTGAGTAGAGGAATAAATGTAAGAACTAGGAAAAGCAGAAAAGCCGAAAGAAAATATAACATCAGGAATAAAAATTAAGTCGTATCAAATAAAGAAAAAATAAAGCAAAAAATCCAAATGAAGGCTCAAAGAATAAGACGCTATGAGAAAAGAGCAAGATTTTACAGACAAAACAAGATTTTTCAGACTGATACAAAGAAATTTTACAGGGAAATAGGTAAAAAAAGAATTGAAGTGATAGTACCCCCCAGAATGGAAGAAGTCACACAGTTCTGGGAAAAGATATGGGCTTGACCTAAAGAACTTAGCAAGGAAGTACATTGGATTAAGCAAGAGATAGAACGAATGAAAAATAAACCCGAACAGACATGGTCTGGAATTACAGAAGATGATGTTAAATATGCACTAAAAAAAGCACACAATTGGAAATTCCCAGGTATAGATAAAATTCCTAACTTTTGGCTATATTATTTAAATGCAGCACATAAAAAACTAGCCAAAGAACTTAGAGAAATGGTTGACGATCCCACTAAAATTCCTGCATGGATGACCAAAGGAATTACATTTCTTCTACCCAAGAATGGTGACACAAACAACCCGAAAAACTACAGACCAATTACATGTCTTCCGACAACATATAAACTATTAACATCTATTTTAACAAAACAGACATATTTATTCTTAGAAAGAAATGACATGAATACCGCTTGAACAAAAAGGGTGCAAACGTGGCTGTTATGGTTGTAAAGACCAATTGCTGATTAACAAAATGATCCTGGAAAACAGCTACAGTACAAAGAAAAATCTTAGTACAGCCTGGATAGACTATCGAAAGGCATTCGATAGTGTGCCACATTCCTGGATTTTAAAGACTTTAAATATATACAAGATATCGCCCGTCATCATCAATTTCATCAAACAGTGCATGTCTATATGGAAAACAACCCTTTAGCTCAATCATATAAATGGAACCTATAAGTTTGATGAAATAAACATCAAAAGAGGTATTTTTCAAGGTGATTCTTTATCTCCCTTACTATTCTGCATATCATTAATAGCACTAACCAGTCAACTTAATAAGACAGAATGTGGTTATAAAATAGGCCAAAAGAAAATAAGCCAACTATTTTACATGGATGACTTAAAGTTATATGCTAAGAATGATAATGAGCTGGAAGGTCTTCTGCAAACTGTAAAATGCTTCAGCGAAGACATTGGAATGAAATTTAATTTGAATAAATGTGCTAAAGCTTCAGTTTTATGTGGATCAATACAAGAAACTTCCTCAATTAGCCTAGACTCTGCTGTAACAATAAAAGAATTGACACCAGAAGAAGCTTATAAATACCTAAGTGTAAATGAGAGTGAAAACATTCACCATAAAAAATGAAAGAAATACTACGTAAAGAGTACTACAGAAGGCTACGAATGATATTAAAAACTGAATTAAATTCACAGAACAGAGTTATGACCATTAATAGCCTTGCAATCCCAGTTGTCCAATATAGCTTTAACATCTTAAACCTGGACTCTAAACGACATCAGGCGAATGGATGCTAAAACAAGAAAGCTTCTTTCTAAGCATAAGATGCATCATCCAAAGGGCTGATGTAGACCGTCTATACATAGCCCTGTAAAGAAGGTGGAAGAGGTCTTATTCAGCTGGAATTGTCATACAAGACAACAACTATTGGCTTACTAACATACATAGAAACAACAACAAAGGATTGGATGATACAATTAGTAAGGCAACATGAAGAAAGAAAGAAAGAATATTAAATAATAAAAGAAGACAGTAAATACAAACGAGATTTACAGTTAGTAGATTCTGTAGAAAAGCAGAACGGAAGCCAAGAGCCGGCTATTGCGGCAAAGAATATGAAAATGAAAGCCAAAGATAAAGCTCTTGAACAGATGAAACAGCGTTGGCAAGACAAACCTCTGCATGGCCAATATCCAGTACGTGCCAATAAATCCAAAGTTGACAAAGTTAATACTCATCGATGGTTACGTGTTTCTGGATTAAAGTCTGAAACTGAAGGCTTTATTCTTGCAGCACAAGACCAAAGTCTTTTCACGAGAAACTTTCAGGCAAATATTATGCATAATAATATGGATCCAAAATGCAGGTTTTGTGATAAACACCAAGAAAAAATAGACCACCTAATCTCAGGCTGTTCTGTGCTTGCCCCAAATGAATATAAAAATCGCCACGATAGAGTTGGGAAATATTTACATTGGGCAATATGCAAACATTATGGAAAAGCTGTAGGCAAACACTGGTATGAACATCACCCAGCACCGGTTACAGAAATAGAAGATGTAATCATTCTATGGGATTACACCATCTACACAGACAGAAAATTGAATCAAACAGGCCAGACATTATTGTTAAAAACCAGAAGGAGAAAACTTGTCTATTAATTGATATGGCTTGTCCAGGGGATTGTAACATAGCAATCAAGGAATTTGAAAAACTGTCAAAATATAAAGACCTGGAAATTGAAATAGAAAAAATGTGGAAATTGAAAACAAGAGTTGTGCCAGTGATAGTAGGTGCACTTGGAATGATAAAAAATGGAACAAAACAACACATTGAAAGAATCCCTAGAAACCCCAGCTTAAGAGATATACAAAAAATTGTCTTATTAAGTACAGCCCACACACTAAGGAAAGCTTTATCTATGTAATGCTGGAGATGATAGGGAAGATAGAAAAACATGAAATGGAGCCATAACAACACGCCACTACCTGCCTTAGGTCTCCCCGCAGACTTGGTTGGTAGTGAGACCAAAGCAGAAATAGAAATATGATGAAAAATGACATCATAATAATAATAGACATAATAATAATAACTAGATTTTGTAGACTTTAAATACATACAAGATATCAGCCGTCATCATTAATTTCATCAAACAACCCTTTACTTCAATCATGTAAATGGAAACTATAAGTGTGATGAAATAAACATCAAAAGAGTTATATTTCAAGGTGATTCTTTGTCTCCCTTACTATTCTTCATATCATTAATATCACTAACCAGTCAACGTAATAAGACAGAATGTGGTTATAAAATAGCCCAAAAGAAAATAAGCCATCTATTTTACATGGATGACTTAAAGTTGTATGCTAAGAATGATAATGAGCCGGAAGGTCTTCTGCAAACTGTAAAAGCTTCAGCGAAGATATTGGAATGAAATTCACTTTGAATAAATGTCCTAAAGCTACAGTTTTACGTGGATCACTTCAAGAAACATCCTCAATTAGCTTAGACCCTGCTGTAACAATAAAAGAATTGAAGCCAGAAGAAGCTTATAAATATCTAGGTGTAAATGAGAGTGAAAAAGCACAGCATGAAAAATGAAAAATAGTGCGTAAAGCGTACTATAGAAGGCTACGACCGATATTAAAAACTGAATTGAATTCTCAGAACAGAATTATGGCCATCAATAGCCTTGCAATCCCAGTTGTCCAATATGGTTTCAACATCTTAAACTGGACTTTACACGACATCAGGAGAATGGATTTTAAAACAAGAAATCTTCTTTCCAAGCATAAGATGCATCATCCAAAGGCTGATGTAGACCGTCTATACATACCCAGTACAGAAGGTGGAAGAAAAGGTCTTATTCAGCTAGGATTTTCATACAAGACAACAACTATTGGCTTACTAACATACATAGAAACAACAAAGTACTGGATGATACAATTAGTAAGGCAACATGAAGAAAAAAAAGAAAGAAAGAAAGAATGAAAGAAAGAAAGAAAGAATATTCAATAATAAAAGAAGACAGTAAATACAAACGAGATTTACAGTTAGTAGATTCTGTAAAAAAGCAAAACAAATGCCAAAAACCAACTATTGCGGCAAAACATATGAAAATAGTAGCCAAAGATAAAGCTATTGAACAGATGAAACAACGCTGGCAAGACGAACTTCTAATGGCCAATATCCAGAACGTGCCAATAACTCCAATGTTGTTAATTTATGGTTACGTACATCTGGATTAAAGTCTGAGACTGAAGGCTTTATTCTTGCACCGCAAGACCAAAGTGTTTTCACTAGAAACTTTCAGGCAAATATTATACATAATAATATGGATCCAAAATGCAGGTTTTGTGATAAACACCAAGAAACAATAGACCATCTAATGTCAGGGTGTTCTGTACTTGCCCCAAATGAATATAAAAATCGCCACGATAGAGTGGGGCAATATTTACATTGGACAATGTGACAACACTATGAAAAATCTGTATCAAACACAGGTTTGTACATCACCCAGCACCGGTTACAGAAATAGTAGATGTCACCATTCTATGGGATTACACCATCTACACAGACAAAAATTTGAAGCAAATAGATCAGACATTATTGTTAAAAACCAGAAAGAGAAAACCTTGTTTATTAATTGATATGGCTTGTCCAGCGGATTGTAACATAGCAGTCAAGGAATTTGAAAAACTGTCAAAATATAAAATCCTTGAAACTGAAATAAAAAAAATGTGGAAATTGATAACAAGATTTGTGGCCAGTGATAGTAGGTGCGCTTGGAATGATAAAAAATGGAGCAAAACAACACATTGATGAATCCCTGGAAACCCCAGCTTAAGACATATACAAAAAATTGTCTGATTAAGTACAGCCCGCACACTAAGGAAATATTTTTCTATGTAACTCTAGGGATGATAGGGAAGATAGAAAAAACATGAAATGGAGCCATAGCAACACGCCACAATCTGCCTTAGGTCTTACCGCACACTTGGTTGGTAATGCGACCATAGCAGAAATCTGATGAAAAATGAGATAATAATAAAAATAAGATGCATCATCCAAAGGCTGATGTAGACCGTCTATACATAGCCCGTAAAGAAGGTGGAAGAGGTCTTATTCAGCTAGAATTGTCATACAAGCAACAACTATTGGCTTACTAACATACATAGAAACAACAAAGGATTGGATGATACAATTTATCAAACAACATGAAAACAGAAAAAAAAAATATTAAATAATGAAAGAATGCAGTAAATACAAAAAATTCGATTCTGTAGAAAGAAAAACAGAAGACAAAACCAACTATTTCAGTAAAAAAAGAAAAGAAAAGAAAAGAAAGCCAAGGATAAAGCTCTTGAACAGATAAAACAAAGCTGGAAAGACAAACCTCTGCATGACCAATATCCAGAACGTGCTAATAAATCCAATGTTGATAAAGTAAATACTCGTCCAGGGTTACGTGCATCTGGATTAAAGCCTGAGACTGAAGGCTTTATTCTTGCCGCGCATTACTACACTCTTTTCACTAGGAACTTTCAGGCAAATATTATACATAATAATGACGATCGAAAATGCAGGTTCTGTGATAAATACCAAGAAATAATAGATAATCTATTCTCAGGATGTTCTGTACTTGCCCCAAATAAATATAAAAATTGACACGATATGGTGGGGCAATATTTACATAGGACAATGCGCAAACACTATGGAAAATATGAAAACAAAACAAACACTGGTATGAACACCACCCAGCTCCGGTTACAGAAATAGAAGATGTCACCATTACATGGGATTACAACAACTACACAGACAGAAAAATTAAAGCAAAAAGGCCGGACATTATTGTTAAAAACCAGAAAGAAAAAACCTGTCAATTAATTGATATGGCTTGTCCAGCGGATTGTAACATAACAAACCAAGGAATTCGAAAAACTGTCAAAATATAAAGACCTGGAAATTAAAATTGAAAAAATGTGGAAATTGAAGACAAGAATCGTGCCAATGATAGTAGATGCATTTGGAATAATAAAGAATTCAACAAAAAAATACTTTGAAAAAATCACTGGAACCGCAACTTAAGAGATATACAAAAAGTTGTCTTGTTAATTACACCCCACACACTGAGGAGAACTTTGTCTATGCAACGCTAGGGATGTTTGAATCGATAGAAAAAACATTTAATGGAACCATAACAACCCCGACATACCTTGGTAGGTAGTGCAACAATAGCAGAAATGGAAATAGGATGAAAATGACAACATAATAATAAAATGGAACATATCACAAATACAGCCAAATGTGAAGGCGATTTTAAAGCAAGAAATTGAGGAAATAAGATTTTCGTTATCGATACTTGATACTAATTCAAGAAACACAAATGTTTCAATACGCAAAAACAAGAAAATCAGCAAGATATGTAAACTAAAGCAGTAAATGAAATTACACCAATCAAGTATATGCTTAAACAGAAACTGTAATTAAAGGCACAGTGAACGAAACCATTTAAAAAGCGTTGTTGTTTCTATCGATTCCAAATGAACATCAATAGATTTTACAGGATATTTAAAATGTACCTATAGAAGTAAAAAAAAACACCATCTAGTCCATAAGTGAAATGTTTGGAGGGAAGATTTGTCGCAACCCAGAGAAATATAATACCGTTGCAGAGTGAATCAAATGAGAAGAATAAAGAATGAAGGACAAACCTGTGAAAAAATAGAAAATATATAACAAATATTAATGGTATGCAAGCTCTGAAAAATCCCAGAAATGACGATTCCCAGGTAATAACAAGGTAATTAACATTTGATTCTATCATTTGTGATTAATCCATAAAACTCTTGCGCAAAATTATTAATGCACATGAAAAAGAAAAAACTATCAAATTTCAAATAGATCACTGATTGTATTACATATCACTTACCAAAATCAGGTGAAATAATAAATTTAAAAAAACGATAGGCCAACAACATATCCGTCCACGACATATGAATTTATCACATCCATCCAGTTAATCTATATTTACTATTTTATTGATGAAAACAAAATTCCTCACCTCGGACAGAAGGGATGTCGGAGAGATTCATATCATTGCAAAGATCAATTACTCATAAATAAAATGATCGTGAGAAATTGCTAGAAAAAAATTAACATATCAACACAACTTAGATTATCATATAACTTGTTATAGTTTACTACACCTTTAGATTATTAAGACTTTGGAAATATACGAGGATCTTTAAATAAATAAGATGAAATTTTCGGTATAAGAACTTCTAATACAGATAGAAGCTTACTTTTTATTTTTATTTTTCAACGTTGTCCTCCAGCAGTGTCACACACTTTAACCATCTGTGTACAAGCTTCTGTATTCCCTTAACGCAAAATCAATTGGACTGATTTATCAGCCAATCGCTCACAGTAATTTTGACTTCATCGTGACTTTCAAACTTCGTGCTTCTAGCGAACGCTTTCAAGGGACCAAACAGGTGAAAGTCTGAAAGGGCAAGGTCTGAGCTGGGGATGAGGTTTGCACCGTTTGGGCTGTTGTGTGAGCTGATCGAGTAGGCAAGTTCATCATAGACAATTTTGTGTGCTGTCCCAACAGATAGGCTCAATGTCCTATAAAAACTAGAACTGTCTAACAAAACCACAACAATAGATCTTCAAATGATATGTGTCATTAAACATGAAAGAAAAAATGTATTCAGTTATAAAATAAACCAATAAATTCAAAAGAGAACATCAAGTAGAGGAAGAAGGGTACGTATCTCATAATACACCAGGCACATCGACAAAGAACGAAAAAATAAAAACAAAAGCAATATACCAAATCCAAAAAGAATGACAAGATTCTTCATCTTCAATAATAAACAACATTAGGTAGACAAACTTTGTAACCATATGTGGTTATGTAGCAAACCGTAAAAGCTGAAAACGGGTTTTATTCTTGCTACACAAATTCAATAGTACCTAATAAGGAATTAGAAAGGACACGTACTAAAAGGTTGGGTTACACCGAAATAAATATCCATAAACAATTGGCCATCTTCTATCAGCTTGCACAATTTTAGTACCTACTGAATAAAGAACACAACATAATTGAGTGGGCCAATATGTGTACTGAAATATATGTAATTTTTACGGGAAAAAACTGGAAAAAACCGATGTGATAATGGCCCAGCCCAGGAGATAGAATTTGTAACTATTTTATGGGAATTTGCAATACTCAGAGACAGAACAATCAAATTTGTGATTAGCTTTCATTACAGAATGGGATTTATTACTGAAGTGTCAGTTTGTTGCAGATTGTAATGTGCCTTCGTAGATCTTCAGAAATCTATCAAAATACAAGCAAATCTCAAAAATGTGCCACATGAGAACAACAATAATTCCATTGAAGTTGGAGCTCTCAGATTGAATTTAAATATTTCCCGACTGAATCAAAGAAGAGACTCTTTGTAGCCTATGTCTGAAAGAAGTGCAAAAATTGTACTCCCAAGTACAGGTCACACATTAATTTAAATGTCTTATTGTCGTTCATATATAAGAAAATTATCAGTTGAAAGTTTCGCTAAAGACACTTCTAAACATTGGTCTACGATTAGATCGCTGTAAAAGACGTATACATTAGAAATCAAAGGTAACAATAATAATAATAATAATAATAATAATAATAATAATAATAATAATAATATTGAATTACATTTGAAATATTCCGTAATTTACTTTGTCAAATACGGTATATATCAACAGTAATTCCAAAATATTGAATGCATTTTAACTGTAATTCCACATGACTTTCATTTATTTTGTTAGGGCATGTTCAAGAAGAATATCTTTATCGTATTCAACCCAAACCCCATCGCTTTCAGTAGAACATAAGCCATTGACATCCACTCACCACCAACATGAGGCACGTTGATGCTTCCTTTTTTAACAGCTTGGGGAGTTCAGCCAATACAAACCCATTTATGACCCAGGCAATGTAGATTGGTATCTAACCAAGTCTATAGAACCTATTCTGTCATGCTATTTAACTCATAATTAGAGGGAGAAAATATGTTAACATTTTCTCAAATGATTTTTGCGCGTACATTAATGCAGTGTATTCAACTGCAATTTCCTAATTTTTCATTCCCAACCGATATCCACTCAACCACAGCACACATCCTATTCGCATCCAAGTATTAATCAAATTGTTCAAAAGATTCTATTTGTATAGTTAAAAGAAATACAAAAATCACTTTAGATACAACAGTCCCTTCTGTTGCCTATCTTTTGCATTTCCCCGCTTGTTACTGGCAAGAATATGCAGAGATTTTCTTTCATGTTGAATCAGCTTCTACTGACGAACGTCGCCGGTATTTTATGAATTTTTTTCTTATTAGGCCGTTAGAAGCGACAGTAGATACTAGCAGTAAAATACTACTACTACTATTATTACTACTACTACTGCTACTACTCCTACTAATAATAATAATAATAATAATAATAATAATAATAATATGTGTAAATATTCTTATTATTATATCTGACTTTGTAAGATATAATGTCTGCATCATAATCATAATTTACAGCAATTAGCATTGTAAAGAAAATAAGTTTAAAATCATCTGAAACTTCACATATAAGTCTCAGGTAAGATATGGCCCTTTTCGAGAGAAAAGAGGAGGAATTTACGTCGTCAGATATGATATAACAAAAAGTATAAGATATTTGAAAAATATATTCCTTAATAACAATCTAGAAAAATCATATTAAATGAAGCTCTATATTATGTTATTCTCTTCCCTCGTGTCATCCTTCTACTTCCTCTTCTTTTTCTTCTTGCAGCCAAGCAAACTCTAATATTTGTATCTTCTTTTATTCTTCTCTGCCAACGAGTTTCGCTCCATTGGCACACGCGGCGTGTGATAGAGTATAACGTATTGGATTTAAAGTCATATTTTCTTGAATCGCTTTCATGCTTCTATTGATTCAGCATTAGTGACCGCAACTTCAACGAACAAGCGCAGAGGTCGATACATGCTGAATATGCTGCTTATAGTCAGCCATCGATCAGTGCATATCAAGCCAATGTATCGGTCAGGCAGTACATAATTATGAATGTATCTTGATAGCAGATGCCTGCTCCAGGATCTTTCTATTGATATCTACACATGATATAGCTTTTGATAAAATCACAAAAGTGTGCTTGTGTCAGTGATATGATATTTATATGAAAACCGAACAGGATTACAGCAATAACTACGTTAGAAAACAAGAACTGGATTATGTTTTCTAGTCGGAGAAACACATTTTTTAATTGTCTTTCATTAATAAAGAAATTATGCCCGTTTTATTTTAAACTAGATTAAAAGCTGCACTCCGTTCGGTCTATTAAGATCGCTTACTGCAGAGGACTAATTGCGACTACGGTATTAGATTAAAACGACCTATACTCTAGCTTAGAAAACAGCAATTATAAAAAACAAAAAACAATCAACTTTGAATTCCTGGACTCAATCGCTGGAACTTCAAAAACACACAGTAATTCTGATTTGGGCTATTAGTCCAATTCTGGGTAAATAATTGATTTGTTGAGAGACTCAGAGTTGGGCCGAAAATTGAGTTCTTTAAATCATCAATTCAGAGGATCTTCAAAATGTCATATCATGAAGCCTTTTACTTTATTTATGATTCCACCATATTTCGAAGTAATAATATTGATTTCTTCTATTCACAAAGTTTTGCAAATATTTTAAACAAAACTTTTTAAATTCCCAATTTTGTTATTTAAAATTCATTATAATATTTTAAAAAGATCGAATTTATTATTTTGTTTATTTAATTTAAAATTTGTATTTCCAAATGTTCCCTCCTCGTCGGAATATAAATACTAACAGTAGATGGTTAATACCCAGATGAATGTTAGATTTAAAATTTAGGTATCAACCTGATAGTAAAAAGCTATATTATGCATGTAGAGAGTATGTATGGCCTGAGTGAGACGGGTATCAGACACATCGATTGATAGACAGAATATGCGGTTTATTTAATTTAAAAAAAAGCCCAAAACTTCCCCAGATATCAGAGGTGTGTCTATCTTGAAAATATAGTTTACTCTAGAATACGATTTACATGTTTGTCATTTGGCTACGCATAACAATGAAACAATACAAAAGAGAAATATTTCTCTATTGCAGATGTAGATATTTAATGAAATCTTTTTATACATGAACAATTCCAAGTAATTTTAATTTAAAAAATAAAAAAACAAGATTTTTTGCATTTATCGTTATTTTTATTTTCTTTTACATTAATTTTATATTTTATGTTGATTTTGATTTGATTTTATTTTTTTATACGTTATTAATTTTCTTAATTTTATATTTTTTGACATATCGAAATTAATTTGGTAGTTTTTCCCTTTTCTTCCTCTTGTCTCTTTTTCCTTTTTATCTTTCTATTTTTCTCCTTTAACTTTTTCTCATTTTTCCATTTTAAATCTTTCACATGTCTGGCTTTCAGTGGCAAATCATTGAAAAACTGTTGTCTTTGAGTCGCACACACACTATTCTTTAAATGTTTATAACTTCCCGACACAACTTAATATTTCTGATTGGATAACCTCTTATGATTTTAAATATTTTTTAAAATTTTATTTTATTTTTAATCTCCTTAGCTGTATATATTGCCAAAATAAAATAACCACATTTTATTGATGTTTTATCACTGGAAATATATAGCCCATTGAGTTGCAGTATGGTCTTAATGATAATAATCACCATATATCTATGATCTACTTTTGTATTAACACTTTTTAAAAGAAAATATCTCTGTAATGTACTACCATGAATTACCTTTAATATGTATATATATATATATATATATATATATATATATATATATATATATATATATATATACAAATAAATGAATAACAGTTTTTATTTTAATAAATATATATATATATATGTATGTATATTCTACACTACTCGGCAACATAATTATTATAAAATATAATTCACCTTGTCACTGTGAAACCAATGAATTTTAAACGCAAATTCTATTTCCTCAGTTTCTTTTCTCGCACTTCTCGCCTCTGGAATTCCTTTCCATCTACTTGCTTCCCCGACAACTACAATTTCCAAGAATTTAAATATAATGTCAATAGTCATCTCCTATCTAATTTGTGTCTTCTCGCTCATTCTTATTTCTCCGTCTACTCCACTCTCATCAGTATCCTCATCTTTCTCTTACCCACTTCCTAATACTCCCTACAACCTGTCACTCTTTCTAAAAAAAATTCCCCTATGTAACCCTACCCAAAATAGTGACAGTAAAAGGCCTTGCTTGGGGCGATATGATTATCAAACATAATAATTAGGCACTGTTAAAGAGCAAACAATCGGCCAGAGATTTCATAAGTAGTAGAAAATTTTAATAAATCTTAGGCAAGGGAATGAACTTAGCTGACTCTGCCACATTATTGTCTTTCCAATGAGCCGAGGCGATGCCTCCTCGTGATTGTCTCTCTGCATAAGTGTGACAGAAAGGATATATATATATATATATATATATATATATATATATATATATATATATATATATATTCACTTCTGTCACACTCATGGTCTTTTTTATTAAAAAGGACTGTGTCACTTAATCATGTAATATTTATTAAGATGGGCAGTTTTTATCTCATCTTAGGTTATCTAGTACTTTCCTTTCTTCAACTTGCCCTATATGTGTTCTGTGAAAGGCAAATATTTAAAGCAATATTTTTAATTTTAAGTCTAAGCGTTCTTTGTTCAATAGAGATAGATGTCTACTGAAAGTTATGCAAATTGTTAAGAAACATGTCAAAATTCGTTACAAGCACAACTATAAATACTTAACTGTCATTTAATATCAACCATCCTATATGACAATCTCATCACAGACGTATGAGAAACTTGGATAAACAGAATGATGCTAAGAATACGAGGGATTGAAGATGTGAGTGACCTAATCGCTACAAAAATGTGCATAAAATGGGCATATTATTTCTAATACAAGATATTAGCTAATCATAAAAAGCAGAATGTCCTCTACTAAACTGAATTGAGATCCGATCAAAATTCTGAAGAGGTTGTCTCTGAAACTCTGTTGGGATTAAGTCCCGAATTCTTTTTTAATATAACAAACAAAATAAGATTGTTTGTCTGAACAGAAATTCACATGACAAACCTATTCAAATTTTCAGTTGGATAAATCCCTAAGAAAAGTGTGGGTGTTTCAATGGAGACTACTACGTACTGCAAAAGCAAATACACAACAGGTAGAATAACTAATTATATGGATAAATACCTATAATTTTCCAATATTATTATTATAACTCTTGATAAAATCATTAATGAAGAATTTGCCTTGAATAGAGAGATCATTACTGAACATAAAGAAAAGTGGAAATTAAGTAGAAAAATACTAATTAAAAAAGAATCTGAACATTTACTGATCGGCTTCAATCACATTCCTACTGCTGCAATATAGGAGCCTCCACCGCTGTGCTTTTATTATAAATATTTTCACCGTAATTGTTCTGATAATGTTACCTTTTTGGTACATCGACTTCATAAATTTTAGCGCAGCCGGATCTGACAATTTCACTGTTAAAATTGGTAGATGTATACGTAAGTTCCGTGCTAAAGTCTCTACCTCTCGCAAATTGTTAAAATATTTTCCAGGTTACTGCTTTCGTGTCAACTACGATCTTTAAATTTTAAACGAAATCACAATTGTCATCTTCGGTATCCTTGAACCCTCTTCTTATATTTTCTGTCTTTCATTTAGAGGTACCTCTCCCCGTGTCAGGCAATTCTTTATTTTCTTGAGTTTAAACTGTTATTTATTTTTAAAAATGATCAGTGCAAAATATTTCGGAAGCTTACGAAGAAAAACTGAAATAGCTCTCTGGTTTAAATCTAGAAACAAATAATAAACCAGTAGTGAAAAAATATTCAGGAAGTTTTCTAATTTTATCAAAGAATAAAGATGCTGAGATAAATCAAGAACTATGAAAGGTGTGAAATATATCTAAATTAAGAGAATTCTACATGTGTATCTCCTTCTGGAGTATTACTTCAGAAGAGAGATATTATGCAAAGCTATTATCCGCGGGCTATTATTTGGAAATATAAGTCGTAAACCATAGTTCATGAATTTTTTTTCGCACCTTTTGATAGGTAATTACTGCTATCTGATTCGTGAAACTGCCTATATAGAATTGAGTTCAAGCTCCATTCAGAGAATCACAAATGGAGTTCCGAGGAAGGTACACATGCATGATGCATCAGTGAAAATAATTATCATATTTATCGAGAGACGCCTAAAATTTAAAATACCTGTCCGTGTTCTCTGACAAAAAAGTTTTATGCAGAGGTATTAATTTCAGTGCGTTATTTTTTCAACCATCAGTTCGTTTGTGAATTCGAATTTGTAGAATTGACATATATGATCAATTTCTAAGTACTAAAAAATCTAGATGAGAGAAGAAAATCTTTTGAAGAGGCTTGCAACCTTTGTTAAACGTATTAACATACGTGATGAACTCTTTTTTATGATTCCTCACACAAAAATTAGAAGATAAACTTCAGATAAACATATATCCATAAATCCTTCGTTTTTTAGTCAAGTATAAAGATGGTATAAGATAGATGTCGCTTTTGATGAAATGTGGACTTCTTTACATTTGCCAGTCAAGTATATCTG
Organism: Ascarosepion bandense; assembly: GCA_037127315.1. Taxonomy (NCBI): domain Eukaryota; kingdom Metazoa; phylum Mollusca; class Cephalopoda; order Sepiida; family Sepiidae; genus Ascarosepion; species Ascarosepion bandense. Next base: position 4,563,687 of record JBBBDQ010000122.1, on the reverse strand, counting down.
TGACTAGACTCTCCTCAAATTTTAACGTGTGGAGCAGTGAGTTAATGCATAAGTGTTACATTTAATATTGGCAAGATATTCATATCATTACTGGCAGATATACATTTGTATACGGCCAGGCGACAATGCACATATCATATTCTTTTTCAAGACCGAAGTTAGCTGAGTCATTCAAAACTTTGCTGCTCTTTATCGTTGCATTGTTGAGACAGTTTCTGTGGAACCACAAACGATGGATCGAGTAAGACCAAAATTCGCTTTTATGCCTGACCATGAAGAACGCAATTTGAAGACTGCTGGAACCAATCCCGGTATCATCATACGTCAGGTAGCCCTAGCATTTGGAAAGATTTTTCAAGTGCAGGTATTGTATCCGTATCATTAGCAACTTCTGATCCATTACTGCAGAAGACACTAATAATGTAGAGATGCTTTTTTCAACATGTTATGTCGGCCTACAAAACAATTCGACACCGTATTGGAGTATATGAAATGGACAGCCAATCCATTATCCTACAGCTGCATACGTGTGTAGAATCAAGCGAGAGATATTTTGAACATTTGTCATGAGTTGCTGTTTTGAGGTTCAACTATGTTCTTTTGGGCATATGTTTATATGAATTTTTATACCAAATATGAATATATAATTTTATGGTATGCAATATTTATGGTTTAAAATGCTCAATATCATAGTAAAGCTTATGTAAATATAAAAGTGGACACTGAAGTCAACACCCAAAACCTACTGCCTGACTCAGGCCATAACTTTTTATTTGATCATCAATCAAACTGTGTATATATGTGTACGTGTCTGTATGTGTGTATAAGAGAGAGAGAGAGAGAGAGAGAAAGGGAGAGTGCATGTGTGTGTGTGTATGTGTAAAAGTCTACAAAAATCGATATTATATGATTACACTACCAGCGTTTATTTAGATATATTTTCATTATCATAACTTAATAAGATTTACAGACACATTTTGTTTTATTGGTTTTGTATCGTATATATTAAAGTCATATGTTTGGCAAAATCTCAAGGTATTATTTATATCATTATAACAACATGTTGGTGCCCTATTTTACAGAAATAAAAGACTTCATCTTCCAAGTCAGTCATTTGAATGACGACAGACACTGCAAAGGATTGCATGTAAATGGAAGTAGATCACTGTAGGATTAAAAAGAAATTGTAAAATTATTCGTTTTTAAAACATCTGCATGAGTCCGTATCTCATACTATATTAACATGATATATATTCATAATAGAAGGATTCCCAGAAGGTAAAATATCGGCGGTAGTTTGAACCATTTAAATAAAAAGATCGCTTTTTTAGCTGAGGTGTTGCACAAGGTTAAAGTATGGGATATCTAGTAAGAATCGAGCTCGTTACACAGCAGAAACCGATTTAGCGAGACAAGCATTGTAAGTTAAATGTAGAAACATCACTCTAAATAATCTGTATGAAAGCTACCGTTTTCTTTATGCAGAGTGTGATACATAAAGTTTCGTTTAAATGACGCAAAAATGAAAATTAATCTAACATCTCACTTAAATTGATATATTAACCAACATTGCACAAAAATATCTTTAAATAATAAAGTGTAGATTTACTCACTAACATTGCCAGACGACATCGGAATGTCTTACTCTTGCGGGCGCTTAATTTGTTTAATTTGGTGAATAGTGCCATAACCTTTGGTGTTACAAATAATTTTGTCAGTTTTCTGCCCACCCCCACTTTCCAACACACTCATAATATTCAAGGATTTTGCAGACTGCAGAGATGAAAGTTGTGGCCTGATGTAAGAGGTGAAGTAAGGCAGCATTAACTTCCTTCAAGTCACGTGAGTCTTAGAAACACAATGAAGAAAGATGGTTTAAAGAATAGTATACAGAGTGGATAATCTGAAGACAAGAAGGACAGATGAAGGCAGCAAGTGATGTACCTAGCGAGAAGGCGTCTACTGATTGTCGAACTGGAAATAGAAAAATTGTGAAAAGTCACATCTCACTAAACGTTACAAATGTGATATTGTGTAAAGTCATTATTGCCCATAGCCTAAAGGCACCCTGCTCATAAGCAACGACAAAGAAGGAAAATAATAAAAAATAAAAAGTAATAATGTTAGAGTGATAGACTGATAAACATGTAGATTGATTTATAACATAGGCAGAGTTTGTTTGAGGGTGAGATAGAGAATGTGAGAGAAGAGAGAGAAAGAAAGATAAATCTTTTGTTTGATCAATTAAAATGAAATCATAAACATACAAACAAAAAATAAATGCATATCTCTTTTTACGCTATTCTGACAACATAATGTATATTTATAAGAAGGCAAGACGCCTTCAGTGATACTTTCTAACAACAGAAAATAAATGTCGATTTGGCACATCGTTTGCAGAAGACAATGTAAAAAGGAAAGATTACTGTCAAGGTCGTCTTTTTAAACTGGCAACTGTATGATGATTTTTTTTACCTGCCCAAATTAGATTATATTTCTTCTAAAATCAAGAGAAATTAAGTTTTTGCATCATATCCCTCGAAACCCTATCATTTAACCTGCAAAATTAATTGCATTTTACATTATTTGTACACATAATTGGGGTGAAATTCTCTGACGATTACAAGTAGTAAAAGGGTCAACTGAATTTCCTTTCTTTTTAAATAAAAACTGCTGCATGTAATGCTGGCTCATATATTAAACCCCCCACACACAAACATATGTGTATGAATGTATAAATATGCATATATAAAAGTACTTAAAAAGAAGCACACTGACGCACACACACATATATTCATATATGTCAGTGTGTGTATATATGTATGTACGTACATATATGAATGTGCTAAATAAATGTGCGTACTCAGGCACACACACGCAAGCATATATGTGTGAGAAAATGTGTTTTCAATAAAAAATATTATATGTAGGGATGGCTGATTTTTTTTTTTTAATCATCTCACCCCAAGCAAGGCATTCCACTGCCACTATTGCGCATGGGGCTACATAGGGGAAGGTAAAGAGAAGGAGTGGATAGACATAGGGAATGTCAGGAGAAAGGTGACAGATGAGTAAGGATAGCGAGGATGAGGGTCGGGCAGATGGGAAGAGTGCTTGATAGAATGGGAGCAGGTTAGTGTGTTAGGAGGTGTCTATTGACCTTACATTTAAACTCCTGGAGATTGTAGCCGTCGGGGAAGCAATCGTTTGGAAGAGAATTCCACAGTCGGGAAGTGCGAGGAAAGAAACTGTTGGAGTAGATATATGGCTGATATATTAAACACCCCCCGACACACATACATATGTGTGTATGTATGCATAAATATGCATATATAAATGTACATACACAGACACACAGAGATGCATACATATATACATATATTTCACTGAATGTATATAAATATATCTACATACATATATGAATGGGCTAAATAAATGTACATACACACCACACACGCAGACTCATACACATATATACATATATGTTAGTGTGTGTATATATGTATGTACGTACATATATGATTGTGCTAAATAAATGTACATACATAGACACACACGTGTGTGTGTGTGTGTGTGTGAGAGAGTGTGTGAGAGAGAGAGAGAGAGAGAAAAGCGTGTTCATGTGTATGCGTGTAGGCGCATATGAAGAGACAGAAAATAACAAGTGATGCAAGAAACATCCGAGCGTATACATGCTTAAAAAACACATAGTTAAAGGAACCTACATTTGAAATTAAAACCCCAGGACATTATTCGCAAATTAATTATATACAATAGAATACCTATCTGCAAATACGCATATACATATACTGATTCTTCATTTTTATTGATATATAAATACATTGTTTCATACAATTATATAAAAATTGTCCAAATGTTTATGTAGCCAAACAAATAATACAAATATAAGGATATCATTTACATGTTAAAAATGCGCTAAAATTTATGGAAACATTCTTACGAAAAAAAGAATAAACTGTAGCCTCATCGATATCCTCAATAAACACGGCCACAATATACTGATTGTGCTTGGAATATAAGATATTCTTATAAATCTACAGATATACATCAATTTTCATTTTAAGTTAAAATATATTTCATTATTGATACTGGTTAAATGTATAGCCGAAAGCACTTGGATAAATAAAATATTCGGAAAATTTTTACATAATTTATGTTCTAAAAAATACTATTATCACATTAAAAATTATAATAAGTAATTAACCATACCAAATTGTCTGTCATTTTAAACAAAACATGCTAAATAGGGATTGCTAAATATATAATACGAGTCTGGTGACTCCTTAAAAATTAGGAGCGCCATAACACTGCAGGGTGGGTATGATTACAGCCCTCTCTAGTTTGGTTTTTAATTCTCCACCTGTGGCTAGCCAACGCTATAGAATCTAATCTATTCTGCTACCGAATAAAATGGGGAAGGAAATTGGATACAAAGGTACCAGCACGGAAATGAATGTAATGAATTCGGTTGTCATTTAAGCTACAGTACCTACTCTACGCTTCTATTTACCCATATTGGGTGGGACGGAGAGAAGAGTTTGGATTCAAGGCTATTAGCACGTAAGTGAATGTAATGAATTCGACTGGAAATCGAATCAAATTTTCCGATTTCTCAATCCGAGCCACGAAATATTACTCTAACGTAACAAAACTTGAATAAAACGGTACGGGATATTTATTTGCTTGGGTTTGTTGTATTTTGTTTTAGAGCTTATTAATCACAAAGGATTATTTAAGGCCGAAAATATATTTTATGATAGATTCATCTGAATAGAGTATGTATTCTTTATTTGAAATCAGTTTGAAGATCAGGTTTCTTTGGCAAATTTATGTAAAAAGGAACTTTTGTAGCTATTCAGAGGTATTGCTGGTATTCTTTCTTTCCTTTGTAAAAATATATTGATGATGAATATATATATATATATATATATATATATATATATATATTAGAGAAGATGTTTGTGTGTGTGTCGAACTGTCTGTCCGTATGTCCGTTATACAAATCCACAGTTTTATCAGAATCTCAACAGACTTCACATACATATTCTTCGGGCTTCCGGTCAGGTCATGAGCTACGTATTTTTTCCGATTTCCGCCCGATATGGAAATCGTTACCCCGATATCCGATCAGATCTGATCAAGATAAGGATTTCAACCGTTTTATAGTGGTTCTTGCTGTAAAAATTTGCTCTAGCTTGGTAAAATTATAGTATTTAGTCTCAAACATTAGTAGATATTCTCAGAAGACTCATTTTCTCCTATATCAGAAATCGATACCCTCGAATCTGATAAAAAAACCGATATTCAGCCATCAATAGGGCTCACTTTCACAAATTTTACTCCCGATATGTATTATAAGTTTCCATGGACTTATGTTAATTTATCCTTAGATGATTTAGTTGACTCCGATAATGGACATCGATACCCCGGTATCTTATCGGGTCTGATAAAATCAGGTGTTCAGGCCTCTTATTTTGGTTTTTGCTCCAGGTTTTGCTGTATGTAGGTATAATTGTAGTTCTTAGTCTCAGCCATGATACCATATTCTCAGCCTTCAAAATTCGATTTGCTACGGAAATCTTATTTGACATCGATACCGGAAATCAAAATTTGATTTACATCCATTCATTTTTCTTTTCAGTGTACGGTTTTGCTTTGACTGGAAACAACTATTGCTTTTTAGTCTTTCGTGCCAACGTCCAAAGAATCTGAGCTCCAGGACTATGGATTAGTTTTAAAGCTTTTATAAAACCCGAGTAACGCCGAACTATATCGCTTGTATGTATGTATATATATATATATATATATATATGTGTGTGTGTGTGTGTGTGTGTGTGTGTGTGTGTGTGTAAATTGCTGGTAATAGTTTTCTCTATTTGTTCTCATAGTACATTGACACAGTTTGAGTCTTAACTATATCCCTATACCTGGGAGCCAAAAATGTGCTACGACGTCGGGTCAGGGTGGACATTGGATACGACATGAAATTCTGAGGTAGTTCTATGTTCTTCAAAGCTTCTCAATCATGGTCCTTGCTGTGTCATGTAATTTATCCTCATATCCAGGACGACAAGTTATCTGTCCTCCAATATGACAGTGAATGCTAGACAATCACTTCAAAGATGAAGAAACGAATTGTAGCAAAAGAAATGTGGTTCCTGCAGTGTGATGATTTCGATACTTCTGACCAAATATGTGAGCAAAGATGAGATTTCAGAGGAAATGGTACACGAGTTTGTGTGTTTGAATTTCTCTAATTAATTTTGGGTAGAGGATGGAAACTACTATATAAAAGGAGTAGATAGGTTCATCTATTGTCCATTTCATACTCGTACCCAGTTTTTAAACCGGTTTAGGAGTTAATCCATTGTTTCCTGTTTATGACTGTGTTTCAGGCTTCTTTTAAAGGTTTTATACTTTAAACGTGTTTGCCTGAACTTTGAATTTTTTTACTACTGTATTTTTAAAAACTTAAACATAAAAAATATATTCAACTGTAACTCAAATGTTTTTGAATATAGATTTAAAGCAACAATCAAATTTTAAACCGACTCACGTGTGTCATTATTTTTTCATATTAGTACACTGTAAACAAATTACAAGAACTCATACAGAGGGTTGTTAAGGACAGTGAGAAAAATAAAATAAACAGCAATTGCAAGAAGACAAAATAGATGATTGTTAGCAAAATAATGAGCAAAAAGTGCGTAAAATGCAATTTCTAAATCAGAGATACCTAAAATCTCAAAAGTAGAAACATTTAAATATCTAGGTATTGTGCGGAACAGAGGACGAAAATTTGATACTGAAATCCGTAGGATCATCGAATATACATTTAAAAGTTAAACTGAATATATGGAAACAGAAACAAAAATTGTTGAAGAGTGTTGAACTGTCACGTAATATCAATTTTTCTATATGGCCAGTGAATTCTAGAAAAATATTTTTAATAATAAAAAGAGACTTGAAGCAACAGAAATGTGGTTCTACAGAAGTTTGCTAAGAAACAAATATATGTGTAACGAGGAAGTTTCAGAGAAAATGGAATCTAAAAAGAACTTATAATTAATTTTACAGAATGAGACAGCTAGTTAGTTCCATTATAAACTGCGAATGTACCGAGGGTGTCGTAGGTTGGATTAATCTGACAGTAATGGATTATCTATGACTGGGTTTTGAATATAAGTCTAAAACGTCGGAAACAGAGTATTTAAAAAATACTGAAACATCGATATGCCTTTCACATCCAGGTTTGCGACCTGCTAAGACCATTCGCAGTTGAACGCTAAAGAATATGCGACAAGCGTTTCTATGACTTGTCTTCCCACTGCCTCTTAGAATCCAGCTACCATTCACAAAAAGTGAAATACCGAAGAAATGACCCATTTCGTTTATGCCGTTTTATGTAGAAATATGAGGATTAAGAGAAAAAAAAGACTCAAAATTAACACCATGGAGAGACAGTTGATATATATTGAGAAAAGAGGGATAAAAAAAACCTGATAAACACAGTATATCCTGAAAGTAAGAGGGACAGGAAGACCTCGAATAACCAACTTAAGTATATAGGTAGCGGAGCAAGACTTAAGAGAAATATTAAAAAATATATTAAAAGTTACAAATTAAAGGAAGGTGATGAGATCTATGATCGCCTATGTTTTTGAACAAACAGGGTACATGAAGTGAAATAGAAAATCTGTACGTGCGAAATATAATTCGCTTTCAAACGATACCGATACATTTGAAAAATAATTAAAGCAAAAAGATAAAATTAATTTTTGCTATGAAACACCTGAAAATCATACGACGACTTGACTGAAACCTTGTGGGTGAAATCGAATACATGGAATTGTTCGGATCTGGTAATATATTTTGTCTAAAAATTACAAGCCAACGTGAGCGCGTGTTTTTTTTCACTGCTGATCACGCTCTTTGCTCAAAAACGTAACTGCAGTCTGTTCAGCCATGTTACAGTACATATTACACCTTGGCTCTCTAAATGTTGAAGATAACAAAATCTATCTGAGCAAAAGTCTGCCACAGGAATTAATCAGACATGCTTTCGGACCAACATACTCAGAATAAAACAGCCAGCTATTTAATTTTATATACACGGATTCACAATATAAATTGCAAAAGTAGCTGTATTACAGGTAACTAATCGTAATAATATTAGCCTTTTCCTTATAAAGTAATATTCAGCAACCATTGACCAAATTGCTGCTGCTACAGTCTATTGAAATTATAAAATAGTTCTAATAAAATATTTTCTCAAATATTGAATTCCTGAAATTCAATAAATGTTATCGTTCTTTCCAGTTTCAATGGAAGATTCCGATCTAACGTTTTATTTTCAAATTGTCTACAATGTCAACATCGTTTATATATGAATATTTACCTTCCGGGTTACATGCGCTACCATTTTTTAATAATTGTTGTTGTTGATGTTGTTGTTGTTGTTAAAAATTCTTAAGTGAGTTGCCGTCCGATATTTGGTAAAAATGTTTGTTATTTTGCAAATCTAGAAAATGACGTTCGAAGAAAGTGGTTCACTCAGACATCCATTGTATTTTTCACCCGAAGTCATAATTAATCATTCATGTGAAAAAAAGCAAAAACAAACATAGTCACAGACACACACGCACACTCACACACATACACATACACATACACACACATATATGTACAAAAAGATAAGGAAGATCTCAACACATCATCAAAGGGTTTTTTGAATTTATAAGCTATCATTTATTTCGACTAGTAAGTTTTTGGTACCCATTCAAACATTTTAATTATATATATATATATATATATATATATATATATATATATATATATATATATATATATATATATATACAAACCAATCATTGGAACTATTCGGTATTTCCAAACGGATGAGATAGGTCACAATCGCTTACCCGTCAAAATAATTTATAGTTTATAATATTATTGTTTAGACGATGTGCTTAGTTTTCATGTTTGTATGACACATTGCACTCGATACTAACCATTGAGATCTCTATATAGATCTTTTCATTAATAATTTATATTGAATAGATCCATTTAGATTATCTTCTCTGTTCAACGATTTGACTTGATATTTTACTTAATATATATATATATATATATATATATATATATATATATATATATATATTATTCGTTTGTTTAAACATTTATTTAATATAATTGAAATGTACTGGTTAATTATAAAAATAACAGAATATGAAAATAGGAATATCCGTCAAAAAGATATATTCAAACAAATAAATTTTAATAATTTCTCCCGTTAACTAGGAAACAATTTCCAGAAATATCCATTGAGTAAAATCAAATTAACTAAATCTTTGACAAAAAAATTATTAAATTAAGTTACAGTTGTATGAAAAATATAGAAAAAATCATAAACATCACAAAAATAATATTTTAAAAAACTTTAACAAAATTAATAAAATTAACTTTATAAAGGAAAATAACAATTTAGACAAGAAAGAATGCAATTGTAGAAATCCTAAGAATTGCCCTTTAGAAAACAGCTGCCTAACGGAATCAATCGTGTATCAATGCAAAATATCTTCAAAGGAAACCCGCAATACTATGGAAATGTATATAGGAAGTACTAAATACATATAAAACAGCGAATTCACCAGGACACTTCTTCATTTAATAATGACAAATACTAAAATATAACATCCCTATCGAAATATAATTGGTATCTAAAGGAAATGTTCATATTAAAATATAGATAAAAAAGCTCTAAATGAAATAACATGCGTACAACCAATCAGTGCTTCAGGAAAATAATTCCTGACGAACTATAAAAAAAAACGTAAATTCGAACATTAAATTATTTATATATAAAAGTAAAATTCTTTTCACAGAAAGGTTTTACAATAAATAAATATAAATTATAAAGATGAGAGAAAAATAGCAGGAAGTAAATCAGAAAAAACAAAAAACAAAAATAAATTAACGGTTTTGAAAAAATTAGAACGAGAAGAGCACTGATAAGAAGAATAAATCCCTCTCTTTCTTCACCCCTCTCCTGTTGGTGACCAAAATGAAAACAAGGCAAAACGGACAGCCTTGGTACTAAATGGGCACATCCCATCAAAGACTATGAAACTAAACGTGCAAGTATAAAATGTAAAAAAGGAAAAAGATAACATTAGGTTAAAAGCAAGTTGACATCTCGAGTTAGTATGCATTCATTTCGGCAAAACTCCAAAATGAATCTTCCCTCTGATTAGATAAAATAGACACACTTGAATATTTTATATCTTCCCAGTCATAAATAGCACCCGAAAGTTTTTGTATTTAAGTGTAAATCATTTGTACAACCAACATCAAACATTCCCTGATGAAGAGAATCTACGTCGAAACATAGAAATTTCCGTGTCGCAATGTGCAATTAATTCATATATATATATATATATATATATATATATATATATATATAAAGGAAAGAATATTAATAAAAAGTTTTGAATTTAAGAACGTACTTTTTAAACAGTATTTGTTTATTTTTATTGTATTTTTATATTTCAGACCGTCCTCGGTCCTTCATCAGAAACAAGTGATTTTTAAATTAGAATTTAAAAATCACTTGTTTCTGATGAAGGACCGAGGACGGTCTGAAATATAAAAATACAATAAAAATAAACAAATACTGTTTAAAAAAGTACGTTCTTAAATTCAAAACTTTTTATTAATATTCTTTCCTATACATATTAAGACAGTATACGTGGATGATCATCACTATATATATATATATATATATATATATATATATATATATATGAAATTCTATGTAATTTCTAGTTCAAATTGACTATTAAATAATAAATATTTGATTTTAAATGTGATTTAGGGTTTTACAGTCAACTTCGTGAATATTTCTTCAGTGTTGCCTTCAACATACACCGATCTGTCTCAGAGGGATACGTTTTGACGTATCAACTTTTCTGTATTTTCTTTATACTGATAGGAAACAGAAATAAAATGAGAAGAGACACAGTGCACGGAAAGTAATCAATACTTACGTCCCTTTCGAACCGTTGAAGGAAAAACTAATTATAATTGTTTTTTGTTTAATCATTACACCCCAAGCAAGTCATTCCACTGCCACTATTGCGCAGTGGGTTACATAGGGGAAGTGATGAGAAATAGTGGTTAGATATAATAAATGTCAGAAGGAGGGTGATAGACGGGTAAAGATATCGAGGTTGAGGGTGGGTAGATGGGAAGAGTGTTTGAGAGAATGGATGCGAGTGTGTTAGGAGGTGCCTATTGACTTTACATTTAAACTCCTGATGATTGTAGCTGTCAAGGAAGCAAGTATGTGGAAGTGAATTTCGCAAGCGGGAAGTGCAAGAAAAGAAACTGCTGGAGTATAAATTGCAGTTATATCTTATCTGTTTCACTGTAAAAGGGTGGGACCTCGTTGCTAATCTAGTATCTCGTGCAAATTCGTACCTAGGGAGCACCAGAGATCTAAGTTCCTCGGAGCAGAAGCCGTGAAATTATTTATAGAAGAGGTTTAGGGAAGCCACGCCACGCCACGCCACGCCACGCCGGTGAGAGAGTGCTTGCAGCCGGTCTGCCAAGTCGGTATCGGTCACATTACAGATTCTCCTTTGTATTTTGTCAAGATCCCCGAGGAGAACAGCAGTGGCACCCGAGCACGTGTGGCAGCAGTATTCAATACACGGGCGGATGGTAGATTTATATATGTGCTGGATAGATTCAGTCGGGTAAAACTTCCGGGCCCTGCACAGAGAATCGACTTTCATAGCAGCGGATTTAGCAATGGATTCTATATTGTCATTCCACTTGAGATCCGCTGAGCGTGTTTAGCCAAGCAGGTGTATTGATTTACACTCTGGGAATCAAGCCTGTTCTATGCTAAGGGGAGGTAGATGCGAATGTCTATGATAATTAATTAATAGCAGCTTCGTTTTGGAAGCATTAAAATTTACGAGCCCTTTCTTACGCATGAACAATACGGATTGGAGGTCCTTTTCAAGCTCGACAGCGAGGTTTGCTTAGTTCCACCACACCAGATTTTTCATCAAGGCGAATGTAAACTGTAGTGTCATCGGCGTACATGCCTACTTGGGATCTTATAGAATCGTGGAGATCATTAATATAGAACAGAAAGAGCGTAGGACCTAGGATAAAGACTGAGGGACTCCCACCTTTGTCTGGTAGTTTTAAGAGTCATGTCCGTTTAATACCATAGGCAATGTGCAGTTAGAGCAGAATGGCTGGATTAGGTCAAACAAATTTCCAGTTATACCATAGCTCTTCAGTTTGCGTGGAAAGCCAGCATGCCAGACTCTGTATAACGCTTTAAAAATATCCAAGGCAACATTTCGAGCTTCACCATTCTTGTCGAGAGCCTGGTATATATACTCGGTGATGGTTGTTAGCATATAAGCATTAGACCTGGTGAAGTTTGTCCGAGAAAATTCTGTGGGCTGTGAGATGCTAAACCACATCAGCCTTGATAATGGCTTTGAACACATTGCCAAAGACCGGAAAAGGCTGATAGGGTGGAAATGTGCAGGGTCCGAGGGTTCCCTAGTATTCTTAAATACAGGAATTACAGAGGAAAACTTCCAACAGACAGGAAGCAGATATTCAGAAGTTGTAGAGCTTAGAGAGGACAGAGGAGATTTCAGGGGTACATTTCTTCAAAACTATTATTGGGATTACGTCCCCTCCGCTCGCTTTGTGACGGTCAAGTTTTGAGATTATTTTGTTAGATAACAGCGAGGGTGTAATGGGGACGACATTCAGTTGAGCCTCAGTTCTAGGTGGGAAGTCGGGTGTAGATACTCCAGTTGAATCCAATCTTAAACCTGTTGAGAATCTGCGAGCAAAGCATTCAGCCGTGTCCAGTGAGGAGGTGAGGACCTAAAATTCATCGATTAGGTAGGGGTATTAAGGTCTTACTCTTGTTAAGCACGTTTTTACAGTGTCGCCAGTAGTCTTTGGTGCCGAACTTACGGGATGCTATGCGTTGCTTCATTCTTGAAGCACACAACATCTTAGCTTCGTTAAGTACCTTTTTGCACTTATTACCAGCTGAGTCAAAAAGGTGCCTGTTTTGGTCTGACTTGTAGGTTCGATAGAGCCGGAAGAAATGATTCCTGTGAACAATGGCGGCCGAGCAAGCGGGCGAGAACCAGGGAGACGAATGAGATTTAACCTGAAATTTACTGGCAGGAATGAAAGCATCGATGCCAGCCTTAATCCCAGAGAAGACCTCGGATGCAAAGTCTTCGACTGGAAGAGTAAAAACGGTTGTTCCAAGGGACGTCACACAGGAAGAGCTTAGTTTTGTAGGTTATGTTTTGTCGGTTGTAATTTTGGGAGTTGTTTTCGTTCCTCCATTGCAATATTTTGTATCTGACCTATATGGTTCTTGATTTCTTCTTTGGCTTCTTGTATACTGTTCTTGTTTTCCGCAAAATACTTCTGTTCAATCTGTTTCGAACTCATTTTATTGCCGTCTTCTAACTGACTCAGATCACAACTTTGCAGCACTTCTAAACTTAAGCTTTATCTTTACAGTGATTTGTGTGTATCAATGTTTCTACATTAAGACCTGTGGCTTGTGTGATGTTGCAACTTTTTATTTCTGATTACGGTTCCCTTTCATATTTTGTTGATTCGTCTATTCTGGTTGCAATTCGTTTTATCTCATTAATTTTAGTTTCTTTCAATCGGTTATTTCGCATCATGCATTTTGGTACATTGGCTAATTTATTTTCGTCAATGTACATTCTATTTCTCTGTCCAACCTTTTCTCGACAAATATCGTATGTTTGGCGAGTATGTTTTTTGGGTTTTGAGTAACGCTTCATGCAGTCATCAGGACTTTGTACTCCACACAAGACTATTTTTTTATATACGGTTATAGATCTAGCTGGAGAATTTTCAAGGCCATGATTAGGATTATCCTATTAGTGAGAACCTGAAGATTCATACGTTGTATCGGAGTTTGTTCCTATGGCAGATTTTTCGACTTCAGGTAGGTTCCCTCCTGAAAGATGGGCTCCCTGTTTATTTACTGGAAGAGCTATATTGCACTTTTTGTTTCTATTTGTAATTCTCATATTTTTCTCACGAGTGACACACGAGTTCGAAATTCCACCCAACGTTGCCCGGCACGTTTGGTAACGGTCTTTTACAAACAGGGTCCCGAAGCTTGTAGAACATCGTTTATGACCTCGTAACGTAATAGCCATTCACTCCTCGGCACGATTAACACCTTTCAGTTGCGAGTTGTTCTTTGGAGTTTTCCTTCTTCTAAATAGGTTGCCAAGCGACAGCTGACAGAGACGCGAATGGAATTCAAAGAGAAAGACGCTGGTTTTTAAAAATTTGGTGTAGCAGCCGCTCTACGAAACAAAACATAACTACACTAGAATATTTTGTTAAAAATTTGTTGCTATTATCACTAGTGCTTATCACAAAAATAATTGTTAAAAAACTAATTAATAGAAAAGAAAAAAGTTGACATACGTTTAAGTTTATTAGTGCTGTCAGATTTAAAATAAAAATAATAATTTTTTTCGTTCCACTGTATCTTCGGTTATTTTTTCAATAAAGTCGTCGAAAATAGGGTTATCAAAATAAAATAATTAAATAAATAAACAAATAAAATGAATATATGAATAAGAATAAATATACTTTTACTTTCTAAGAAAGAATATCGTAGAAATTATAATCAAACTGTTTTTCATCGTATACTTTTCTGTTTATTATTATTATTATTATTATTATTATTATTATTATTATTTTTATACTATTGCGGATGAATTGTCCTTACATATTGTAAGTCTTACTCACAATTTCGAGCAAAAAACTGAAAGCACTTTTTTTTAAAATATGAAAAGTACAATAATTCATTACAAAAACAAACATCGTTTTTTATTTAATGAAACTAGTTTGGATGAACATTTGCTGCTTCGACCTTATATATATATATATATATATATATATATATATATATATATATATTTGATGAACTTTACAGGATCATATGGTCATTTCAGCGAACTGAATTTGCTTCATCCGCGATGTTTTATATTATGGAAAATTCGGAAATTTGTTTGAGTGTGTGTGTATAGTAGAGTTAAAATAAATCGAACAAAAGCTGCAAAAAGAAAAGGAAAAAAAATGTAGCAAAATGACGGGAAAGTTAGAAGGAAAAACGGTGGAAAGAAGAAAAGTGAGAAAATTAAAAAAATAATAGTGTCGTATCGGTCTATGTACACATGGTGGTTTTCTATGCATAGCTTAGATGTAGCACAAAGCCGAAGGCGTGAAGAACCCTGTGAACTTAAATGTAATTGTTCTTGCGAGACAAGCTTGCTAATAGTTACACCACGTATCGTCGGTCTACGTAAAATGGATAAATTGACGTCTAAATTATGTAAAACTGAAAATAAGTTACTATTATGACAGAAAAAGATATTGAAATTCAAGGAAAGAGTATATTTATTTGAAAGATCACGATTGGTTTTAGTCACTTATTCCGGAAGACTTCGGAATCTTTTGCATCTCTTTTGGACGGTCTCTTTCATAAGTCGCTGAATGTTCCAGTAATCCTAAATTTTAGCTCGTCTTTATTGTTACAAAGAGTTCTATTCTTGTCCTGATCAACAGTGCCCCACACAACAATAAAGGGTGGTACAGTCTGGGAAAATAGGTGACCAGAATAATGGGTGATACAGTCGCATAAAGATTATCTGACAGCCATGACCGGGTTCTCAATCTTCTGTGACATGGTGCAGAGCTCTTTTTTGCTAGAGATAGTGTCTTTTACCAGCCACTCTCTTGACCCAGATTCTCAAGACATTGATGTAGGCATTCCTGCTAATTCTGAAGCTCTGTGGTTAGTGAACCGGAGGCATGACTTCTGCAATAATTATGCTCCACGCATACTCCCGCTCATAGACTGACACGAATTATTAAATAATAATTCGAAAAGTTTATTTTGCCTTTGTATTTACTAACAAGCAAATACCTTTGGAGAAAGAACTGATCCATAAATTCTTCCCTTAGCCATGACAGAGAGGGTTCTGTTGTCTTGGTTTGGCAATCTGCCTACCGCATAGATTATTGACAACCTACTCCTGGAAAATCTTCTGATCACTCAGACATGTCTTTTTCGAGACATGTCTTTTTCGAGACATGATCGCCGAAGCGTATATCACTTGCAGCATTTGACTAACTATTTTGCCGGTCCCAATAATATAGTCACACATGATTTTTCTTCTTATTTCAACGATCTTGGTAAAATAGACACCCCAAGTTATTTTAACCTTTGGTGCAAGTTGGTTTGGTCGCCCAGCAACTGCCCATATTTACCAGTTATGTTGCGACATAAAAGGCCACCCTAATGACCTTAAAATATTTCTGCAGAAAAGTGATGGTTTGCGTAATAGACTCATCAATATCCGAGGTGACTGGACTGCATGAATAATTTGGTTTTATATTTCAGTTAGGCTGAAACTCTATATTCTCTTCTGTTAACAAGAAAGAAGATAAAAATTGGAGATGAGATTTTATCCTTTATTTTTTCATCCGTTTCTTTTTAATTTTTTTTTTTTTTTGCCTATCATTCTTTACACATTTTTTTTGTCAAATACTTTATTAACTTCTTACTGTGCAATTCTCTTTCCTAGTTTTATCTTCACCCTTTGGATTCTTTAATTCCCGTGTAATTTTCTCCCTGTTTATCTTAATTTGGTATGTGTCTCTTCTACGTCTACTTCGTTCCTTACGCTTCTCGCTTTTATTGTTTATAGTTTATTTGTAGACTTTGCCAGTGATGTCTCCTTTTAATTTACTTTTTCGATTACTTTGGCCTTTAATCCATTCCGTCCTATCCACATATAACTCTCCATTCGATGCGCTTTTCATACCAAGCTGTTCTCGCAGTTAGTGAACATCACATCGTTTGCCAGTGTCATTTTCTGTCTTTCATCATTTGTTTTAATGAAAAGGCACTTTTCTCATACATTTCGCTCTTCCCGAATACCATTATTGTGCCACGCTTCTTTTCAGTCCTCCATTCTGTTTCAAATTTGTAAACTTACAGTTCATTCGATTTACCTTCTATTTTATCCACTGTAGACATTGCACCCCTTTTGATCCTTTGTTTAACTCTAATCTGCCGATGTATAATCTTTTACTAACGGGGAAAAAGCAGCATAATTCGAGTGTGCATTATTATGTCTTATGCTTGCTGCTTACATTATTTCTCTGGTCCCGTCGTTATGTTCATTTTTTATCTCATATGTTTACTCCTTTTAGTTAGTTTCCCATTTCGTAACTTTCACACCAAAAAAAAAAAAAGAAAAAAACCTGAAGTTCCCAGAAGCTATAGTAAATGACGCTGGCATCTTCAGAAAATTATTATCTACAACTGTCATGTGGTATACTTAACTGATAACGTTTGTAGATCCGATCGTATACTAAACGTACACCCGATTTTTTCAGGAAATTAAGTCCGATATTATTTTTCAGGAAATTAAATCCGATATTATAATGGTGGCGAAACACATCTTATATATAAACAAAATTAAAACCCCTGAGGCACAGTCAGAAATAAATATTTAGATTCAACTTCTTTCAGGTTCCTTTTAGTATTACACAGTTTTTATAATTCTCTAATATTCATAACATATATAATATATAGACGTGTAGCAAAGTAGACACTCACATTTACACAGTCGCACGCCATGAAACGTCAATACACAAAATATCTAGTTAACATCTGTTAAATTTTATAGAATTTGCATTGTAATTCCCAGAACAACTTGGTCAGAAATTGTTTGACGAAAAGAAATGTTAGATAATAAAAAAGAGGACCCAGTCCAGGCACAATTACAGAAAACCTAATTCCATTTTTTTACACTTACTTCATCACCCGGATGAAATCCCCTACTCCTTTCTGCTAGGGGATCTCTTATTTACATAGTGTATTGGGGTAGTAAGATATCTGATTCGTCAGTCCTGTCCGATTATTGGCCTTTGCTAAAATTAAAATCTTTAGTTCCCCTCACCTCTTAAAAATCGCCACGTTTTGTCGCATTTCCAATGAGTTAGATTGCATTTAGAGTTGAATTTTAATGTAAGTCGTAATTTGAATTTGTCTATGAATATATTTACATTTCTTTGCTCAGTTGAACGTTCTCCTTAGTTGGTTTGTTTTTTTAACTTGTCAGAATATTTTGTCGCAGGTAGTTTGGACCTTAATTCCATTTTTTTCTCTTCCTTCATCACCCGGATAAAAAAACCCTACCCTTCTCTGCTAGTGGGTTTCTCATTTAGATAGTGTATTGGGGTAGTAATTTATCTGATTCCTTAGTCTTGTCTGGTTATTGGCCTCTGCTAAAAAGTTAAAACTGTCTAATATCGCAAAGCATTTTACCTTACTAGCTGTCCCAATTGTTTGGGCTGTGAGCTGAATATTATTTTACTCTTCATCCCCACCTCTTAAAAATAAAGCCACTTTTTCTCGCATGTCTTTATTTTATTTTATTTTTTAATTGGAGTAAATAGACATTTCTCTCACCTGATTCACACTCCTCCCACATTTGTTAAACAGGCGTAGATGTTCATCTCTTTTTCCCTATTCAGGAAGTAGTTTTCGACTCTCTTTTTCTCCTCAGACCCCAGTAATTGGTGCTTCTACGATATTTCTGCGATGCGCGTGGTCGGTGGCAACGTCTCTTCATTGTGAGGATACCGGGTTGGCAGTTTTCTCATTGCTGCTTCTGACTGTTAGTTAGTAGCCCTACCTCTTGCGTAGCGTCAAGAGCGGCCGCTCTGATCAACAGTTGCATAATATTGGGGTTCTTGCAATGCCATGTCGGGCATGAATAGGTGTCGCTGCAGGCGTTTTCAGTGGGCAACTACGTGATCACACTTTGTGCAGCCCGCACCATTTCCCGTCCAGTGCATGTCGCAGCTAATGACTGTCTGCCTCTTCTACTCGAGGTCTCCCTTCAACAACATTCATATCTCCGCCCAGAAAACAAAACCTGGCAAAATAAAATCATTTAAACCTCTTAACATTTCAATTACTACCATCCTGGGTATCTGAACCAACTTCTGTAGCGTTGAATCTTTCCTTCATCAAATGTCCCCTGACATCCTAGCTGGTTGTGAGAATTTTCTTAACCCCTCAATTCTCTCATCTGACTTCTCTATCCCAGGCTACCTTCCCCTCTTCAGGAAGGACTCCAATATCCATATGCATGGGCACTTGGTGTTTATGTCGACGAACATCTCCCTCTAGCTATGGTGATCTCTCTTGAATCCCTAGACCATTCTCTTATGTGCTTCCGTCTCTCACTTCTAAGTTCGGCTAGCTATTTTTCTTTCTCTACCGCTTCCCATCATCTCCTGACTGTTCAGTACTTGATATCATCTCTAAAAATATCGATAAGACTATTTCTTCTCATCCATCTGCCATATATTCATGTTTTGTGACTTAAACGTTCATCACACCAAATAGCTGGAAAACTCTGTCACCGATATTGCTGGTGCTCACACCATGAATTTTTAATTATTCAATCTCTTACGCAAGTGGTGGATTTAACCACACATTTCTCCAATAACCCTAATGGGAGGGACTCACTGCTAGACCTCTGCTTCACTTACATCCCAAACTCATGTAATGTCAAGCAGCTCTGACCTAACGGAAAACTCTGACCTTGCGGTTGTTTCCCTTAACATCTCTCTCCACTCCCACTCCAGCCAAGAAACCCTGACCAGCAGAATATCCTACTTCTACCAAAGAGCAGACTCGAACTCGTTCCGCGACATCCTGTGTGACGTCCGTTGGAACAACGTTTTTTGTCATTCCGTTGAACACTCTATCCGAGGTCGTTTTTGGGTTAAGGCTGGCATCGATGCTTTCATCCCAGACAGGAAATTTTAGCTTAAACCCCATTCGTCGCCCTGGTTCTCTCCCCCGCTTGCTCGGCTTCCATTGCCCACCGGGATCACTTTTTCCGGCTTTATAAAAGCCACGCATCGGACCATAACAGGCGCCTTTTTTGCCTCAGCTGGTAATAAGTGCAAAAAGATACTTAACGAAGCTAAGATGTTGTTTGCTGCAAGAATAAAGCAACGCATAGCATCCCGTAGGTTTGACACCAAGGACTACTAGCGACTTAACAACAGTAAAACTCAATACCCACTTTAATCAATGAATTTTAGGTCCTCACCTCCTCAGCGGACAAGGCTGAATGCTTTGATCGCAGATTCTCCACTCATTCAAGACTAGATTCGTCTGGAGTATCTACACTCGACTTCCCACCTAGAACTGATGCTCAACTGAATGACCTCCTCATCACTTCCTCGATTGTCTCAAATCTTGACCCTCATGAAATGACTTGAGGGGACGGAAGCCCAATCACAGTTTTGAAGAAATGTGCCCCTGACCTCTCCTCTGTCCTCTCTAAGCTCTACAACTATTGCTTAGCTGCTTCCTGCTTTCCTACTTGTTGGAAAGTTTCCTCTGTAATTCCTGTATTTAAAAATACTAGAGAACACTCGGACCCCGCAAATTACCACCCTACCAACCTTCTTTCAGTCTTTGGGAAAGTGTTCAAAGCCATTATCAACGCCAAGGTGGTTCAGCATCACACAGCCCACAGAATCTTCTCGGACAAACAGTATGGTTTCTGCTTCACCAGATCTACTGCTGATATACTAACGACCATCGCTGAGTATATATATCAATCTCTCGAGAAGAATGATGAAGCACGAAATGACGCCCTGGATATTTCCAAAGCGTTTGACAGAGTCTGGCATATTGGCCTTCTACACAAGCTGCGGCGCTATGTTATAACTCGAGAATTGTTAGACCTGATACAGTCATTCCTTTCTAATCGCACAATGAAATTTGTATTAAACAGACATGCTTCCCAAAACTACCATACTCACACGGGTGTCTCTCTAGGCTACGCTTTTTCTGATTTATATTAACGATCTCCTCGATGCTATATGATCCCAAGTAGGCATGTACGCCGACGAAATCACCGTTTACTTTTGCCTCGACTAAAAATCTGCCGAGGTTGACAAAGTGAACCTCGCTACCGAGCTCGAGAAGGACCTCCAATAAATGCCAACTTCTGCTTCTTTTATTTTTCTCACTCCAAAGACCCAGGCTGACGTATGTATTTCCTTTCTAATTAATGAAATCAAGTTGAATTTTTGCACACATTTTTAATCCAACTCATATTTCAATTACACAAGTAGATAATCTACATGTTTTTAATTTTAATATTTTTTTATAAAAATATGTAAAATAAATTTGTTAAATAATATGTTTGGTCAGTGTAAAATTTTGCTAAGAAGTATATTCTGCCCTGAGTACGGCAAAGACATGTCACTGAGTAAGAAACACAGGTGTTGCGTTGGATTTTCTTTTCATAAGCAGGGTCAAAATAGGTCAGCTTCCGAGGTTTGATGGAGTTCACAAATGACCCGTGTCACGCTGAACAATTACTTAAGTAACGTCAGCTGCTACAGAGAATTTATTTTAGACTTTGGTGTTTTAGAGATGATTTAGTGGTTGCAGACAGCAGCTAGTCTGGCTGGCTGGCTCAAGGGATGCCATATATTCGTGTGTGTGTGTGTGTGTGTGTGTGTGTGTGTGTGTGTGTGTGTGTGTGTTTGTGTGTGTACCCTATTTTCTGATGCCTGATACTAATTCTAACTGATTTTGAAAATGAGAAGAGATTTTTCTAAAATTGGAAAATATACTTACTTTTCTCGTGAGAAATAACCGAAATGTTAAAAACTGGAACACACAGGTACAAGTTTCTACTTTGTGCAAAATTCTTTTGTTGAGAGAATTCCAGGCAGAGCATCTTTCTCAATAGATGTTGATGATGTGTGACCCTATCTCGATATGAGACCTTGACAATCTCACGTGTACTGGGTTACCGGTACAATTTATAAAAGCAGCCATATAAAAACATGGAGTAAGTTTTTCGCTTTCTCCTAGAAGTTGAAATATTAACTGATATTGCTTGCACTTCAAGAGAGTAAGAAAGCAGGAAGCAGCTAAGCAATAGTTGTAGAGCTTAGAGGAGAGTTCAGGGGCACATTTCTTCAAAACTGTGATTGGGATTTCCGTCCCCTCAAGTCACTTTATGAGGGTCAATATTTGAGACAATCGAGGAGGTGATGAGGAGATTCATTCAGTTGAGCATCAGTTCTAGGTGGGAAGTCGAGTGTATATATAAGAAGATGGAAACGGAAAAACATTACCTAACATTGCCACCTGGTTGGAGTGCTTGTTTAACAAAATCAGAAACAAACCAATTAGTCAGTCGATTTTCATTGTTTGAAACGAGACGGTAGTTGTCATAAGTAGGTGGTTTGAACAATAAGGTCTTCGTGCAAAACTCGCCTGCAGTTAGAAATAAGAAGACGGTTAGAGAGAGACATTGCCAAATTCAATCAACTGATCGTCCAGTAGAAATAACTTAACACAAATATTCAACTTATTATCAGCGAACAGATATTTCTTTTTCGTCACTTATTTTGACTTGCTTGTAGTCTTTTAATTATTCATTATATATATACCGTGTTGTTGCGGTCTAGAATGTGTATGTGCGTGTTTTTTTTGGGGGGGGGTGTTCTTTTTTTTGTCATATACCAATCCCCTTGTAAGTCTGGTCCATCTTCATCAAGTGTTAATAAGCGGTCCAGCTTTGGTTACTCTGAGATACAACAAAGCATGGATAGAATCGGACAAAGGTGAGGAACGTTGACTGAACCAGTTTGTGGTCGTGTTATATGTGAAGCCACCCAACCAACCTCTCACTCTACAGAATTCACCGAAGAAGAGAAGTGAATAAAGATATAGTGAATATTTTTATTTAAATATGTCGATTTTATCAGTTGTGACAAAGCAAGTAATTTTGGTTTACCTTGGGTTAGGTTTATTTCGTCATTTATTTTGTGAAAAGAACATTTTGTTTGAGCTGATTCTCGCTGAATTGTTGCGAAATTTATGTATCGACATTTATGAGAAAAAATTATTGACATTTTCATTGTGAATTATTTTCGTCGAAGAAAATGTTTATATTCCCGACATTTTGAAGAGAAGAATATCGTTTAACTTTTTGCAAGTTTTAATCTACGTCGACGTACCAGGTGGTAGAGAACAATTTCTTATTCCTGTTGAAATAGGAATATAATATAGGAATGGAATAATTCATCTGATAAGTTTATTTTTATATTCTCCCAAATATTTGGTTTTATTTATGTTTATTAAAATATGTTGAATAGTTTTTCATTCCAAATGATGTAATTCTGTGAAACATAAATTATTTGTAAATAAATATCATACATTCTTTAACACTATCAAAGCGCCGTAATATATCTTCCTGGTGCATTTTCTCCGTATTATCATGACACTTCTGTTAAGATTTTACGCTTCGATATACCGTCTTCATGAATCTAAGCTCAGTAATAGGTTGGATGATAGGCCTCATCCTGTTCCTCTTGAATTTAATACATGTAACTTTATTATCTCTCATAATAATTTCTTCTCTCGCACATTTTCTTCCAACTTCTTGTCAGCTCCAGTTTTCATAAATTATTCTTTTATATTTCACTGTCCTTAAATACTGTTCTTTTATTTTTCTATCTCTTTGATTTTTTCTCGGTTTATTCCTCCCAGTAACCTCTTGTTTCATAGTGATTCCGTGGCTTTGCTTTGGATGATATGAGTAAAAGAAATAAAAATATATATATATATATGTTAAACTTTAAAATATTTTCCAGTTATCATTTTCTGCATCTGCTTCACCTTCTCGGAGAACTGTGTTCCAATTCACGTTAGAAACCTCATCTTCAATTAATTACAAATGAATCCATCTATTGTCTTACCAGGTATCAGTTAATTAGTAAGACTTCTATCACTAAATCATTATTATCTCAGAAAAAATAATGTTCTCATGACCTAAAAAAAACATTTCTGGCTTTAAATAATTTGCTAATATTTGATAAACCATAAAAATAAATCAAACAAAAAGCCAATTAATCTACATCGGCAAGAGAATATAAACGTTCTTCGATGAATAAAAAATAAAATAAAAATTATTGATTTTGTTTGGATCATGTCAAATATACAAGGACGTAATAAATATTAAATAAAATCTTTATCATAATTGTATCTGGATATCTTAGTACATTTTAACATCTCAGCTTTCATTTTGTAATATTATATTAAAGCTAGTCCATGAAAGGTCATTTATAAACTTGTTTCCAAACAAAAAATATAGAATTCAGCCAGTGAATTTAATCAAATGTTGCCACTATTTCTTGTTTCTTTTAGAAATTAAAGAAGGACAAATAAAATAAATTACAATAAAATACCTTTTTAAACGCAAATTCACTGCATAAAAGAAGGCTACCAAACGCAGTATCTTTTGATTCCGTAGATTACATTGCGAAGCAAATGCTCATTCTCGAAGAGACGGAAATTAATAATTGCATGAAATCAAAGGGCATTAACATCCGCCATTTTTATCGTTGATTTGATTTTACGAAATATAGAAAAGTCGGTGAGTTTCCTAGTGAATATATATATATATATATATATATATATATATACATATATATATATATATAGTTGTGTGTGTGTTATTAAAAAACGATATAGAAATCGTGATAGTTTCAAATTTGATCAGTGGAAAAGTTATTTAAAAAGAAATGTGATAGAAAATTTGTATTGCATTTCGCAATTCAAGGCTTTATCAGATATAAAACGAAAGAATTAAATATGTGTATGTCTATTTATGTGCATGTTTAAATAATAAAGAATCTTATGACATGTTTCTATTAAGTTGGCGTTTCTACTGAAACAAGAAAGAAAAAGAGTGACTTTTAAAAAGTCCTTAATAATTATTTTCAGAATTCTCAGTTAAAATCGATTTTTTAAAGATTTTTCCAGCTTTTTTGTATCTTTTTCTCATTATAAGAATGTCTCGAAAGTAAGAAACTTATTTCTTTTTTTTATAAAGATTACAAGTGAGATCCTCATTCTGTATTTCGGAATGGCTTGATTTGTTTGTGGTCCACCCAATGCGTTTTCAAATGTAGGAACCTCGGCTATGTTTATCCAATTTGCCTTGTGTCAAACAAAATCGAATTTCCTATAATTTAAAGATATCATCTGCAGTTTGAAAGAATATAAGTGTTTTGGTTTTTTAAATAAGTGGAATTTTTATAAACTGAAAAGAATAACATAACATTTGTAAGAAGTGTAATTACTATGTAAAATGTACACAGAAAAAAATGTAGTGTTGCGTAAAAAGGAATGAAGCGTTCGTAGTTGTAAGTAGCAGGAAATTTTGTGTGTATCCCATGATTAACAGGATAATCATGAAGTCTGTGTTCTTTCCCTTTGTTATGGCCGGTGCGAAAATAAAAAGGATTGGTAAAGCAATAAATGAAAATTGTACTTATCGGTCGTTAGTTTTTAGGAGGCAGTAGAAACTATCTTTTTGTTGTTGTTTCGTAGACGGCAGGTGAGTGAAGACATAGGAAAGAAAATTGAAAAAACGAGGAGAACGAATGTATGTCGACGAGACGTATCAGGTTCGGCATCTTGAAATGTCTTCCTTACATTTTGGTGGTGTCCTTATCTGATCCTTGTTCCCATCGGAATGATTTGGCCGGTCGAGTACCTTGATAAGTAGTGAAATCTGGTCAGGTGATCGGTTTCCGCAGCAAACCTATTTT
Organism: Ascarosepion bandense; assembly: GCA_037127315.1. Classification (NCBI taxonomy): domain Eukaryota; kingdom Metazoa; phylum Mollusca; class Cephalopoda; order Sepiida; family Sepiidae; genus Ascarosepion; species Ascarosepion bandense. The sequence goes on along the minus strand of JBBBDQ010000122.1, from coordinate 4,537,869 downwards.
TCGTTGTTAAGAAAATATAACAGGAGTCATAATTCAATTTGTTTTTTTTCTGTCCAATCGAAATACAGAAATTTCATTTTTAACACCGGCTTGTAAAATTTGTCTTGCTATGTTTTTTTTTTTACAAAATATTTTCAGTCATTCTGATTCGATCTGTGTGTGTGTTTTACTTTTTGTGTTTCAGTTAATTGTTGGATGATATAGAATTTATATCCTACACACGCGCACGTGAGCACATACACACACTCACACAGACACACACACAGTGACACACACACGCACGCACACACACACACACACATATATATATATCAATAAAATTTATATTTATTATATTATAAACTTTTGATTGGGGTTAAGCTCATATTTTGTTTTCGGAATTTTGGAAAACACCTGTTCTTTTTCAGCGATTCGAGGAATAAGAAAAGAGGACTTACTTTTCCGAGGAATGTTCTTGCTTAGAGGTTTCATTGTGAAAATTATACTCTCTCAGTAAATCCAAATCTCAGTTTAATCCTTTCATGTATTCAGTCAGTTAGTTAAGTGCCATACGTGATACACGCTTGGGCGATCATGTCTCGAAAGAGACATGACTGACTGGGCAGAAGATTATCCCGCAGTAGGTTGCCATTGCTTTCTGAGGTAGACTGGTTGCCGACCAAGGCTATAATCTGTCCTATTATTTAACCCATAACTGGAAGGAAGAGACGCATTAATACTTTTCCCAAGGGTATTTGCGCATAAGTGAATACAATGGATTCAACTGGAATTCGAACCCGGCTCCCCGGTTTCTCGTTCCGAGCCGATATCCACTGTACCACAATTATTTTAAAAATAAATTTCAACTATGATCAAAGTCTGTTTTCTCGGTTATTGCATGACGACACTAAAATCACGCACCTGATGTCATCAACATATGAAACGGTTGATTAAATTGAGCATCAACGAGAAAAGTAGTTGTTGTCCCTGGTGTACTCTTATTTTATTTTATTTATTTTATTTTATTTATTTTATTTTATTTTATTTATTTATTTTTTGCCTACGGAACTGAAAACAGCATTCTGTTAAAGTTTCTACAAGGGTTTATTGCAGGTAACCTTTCCTTGTTGAGGAATTGAATTGTATACGACAGATTATGTTAAGAATGTTTTGAATCGGAGATGTGCTAATTTCTTGCGTGAGGTAGGTATCGTTGAATATTTTTTGATTGTTTGTCCGAGTTTTAAATTCTGGAAATCTTTTTATAAGGTGTTTCAATACTTTTAAATATTGTAATTAAAATTAAAAAAACTGGCGGATCTGAAATTATTATTTTTATTCAAATATTAGAAGAGTGTTTCTATTTTGTTTGGAAGTCTTGGTGAGTGACTTTTAATGCTTTTAAGTTAGTGTTTTTATTAAGAAAATGATTGAATAGTTATATTTTTGTATTTTTGTAATTCTAATTATATAAACTCACACGTTTTATGCGTTAGCATTGCCTTAAGATCATTGATGTTTTCTTAGGTTGGTGGGGTTACTGTTGAAATTTATGTAGCAATAACTTCATGGGTTTGATGTATTGTTTAGAAGAGATGTCCACTTCACATATCTACTAAACATATCTCGTTGCAGGCCATCCATGGAACGAGATATGTTAGGTAGGTAACCACGTAGCGCCCCTACACTATCAAAGATACAAAGATTATATATTCTTTAAATGGATACACGGAAAGAATTGTTACCAAGTCCTTGAAAAGCACTTCAACTCTTTCCAAATCACCAACAAATTCACAATGAATATTCCCCCACCCCTATTTTGTTTCTGAATATACTGGAACATCTAAATAATAACTGCATCTTCAATAAACTTATAAAACTTATAAAACTATTTTTCCAAATTTATTTATTGTTGATATTTCTCCTGTTTTGAGTGCAAGATGACGAGCTTAGATGTTTGAAATACTACAATCTAGTTTATACCGGATATAACTTACCAATTATAAATGCACATCCAAAAGTTCGCCAATGTAACCGGATATGCAAGTGTCATTTTTGAGAAAGGAACATAATGCTTTCCTGAATTTCTAAGTATAACTTTTCTAAGAGAAAATTCGTTTAAAGTAATTTCAATTAAGAAAAGAAAAAAAACCGCTAAATAAGATTTAAATTTTCAATAACATTTATAAACAGGAATGAAAAAATGAATAATTCTAAAACGGCTGTATTAACATTAACGCATGCGCAGAACATAAAACTCACAATTACAGTAAAGTCAGAAAAAAATTAAAATTCATATATGAAAAGAAACATACAATTAAAGAATGATTCAGTGAGAATGTCAAGTAATGATAATATATTAAGAGCGGAAAATACAAGCAATAATCATGCAAAGGCTAAAACATTGAAACAAAAAGATAAACGAAAATATTTCGCTTATACATTTATTATCAAGTTTAACAAGTGCTATTATCAAGTTTAACAAGTGTTTGTCAGATTTTGTAAAGTAGATTTTTCCTCAGAAACCAACTTGAAATAACAAATAACACAATGTTTTATTCAATAATACACCGTGATTCCGGTGTATATGACAACAACGACGAACATAGTGGGAAAGCCATTAAGGCCACTAAGCCGTAAAGGGGTTAAAAATTGAAAAGCAAAAAACAAGAATTATTAAGGAGAAAAGAAAATGAAACAACAGGATCAAGAACAAAGATTATAACCATTGAAACTGAATTTACGTTTTTGATTATCAAAGTTGCCATGGTGGCAAGAAAAGAGAATAGATTTTCAAAAGGCAAATGCGAGAAAAGAACACTTTGTATAGAATTTATTGTTACTTCTAACAATTGAAACTTCTAAATAATGAAAAGAAGATGACATTCTAATATGGCGGTATAATCTCAAATTTGTGATATCAAAGATGGAAGCTCATCGAACAATTATCAGGAAAGCAGAAATATCACAAGGAAACTTTCAATTCTGAATTGAACACTATCAGCTAATGACTTATGTATACATTATGTATATAACAAGATATAATAAATAACTTGATGTCTGCCCGTACTGATGAGCCTTGATACAGCAAAACAGGACTATTTACCCTCCCGTCCGTAGATTAGACATTCTGGAGAAATGGCTGAATGTAAAAACATTACATTTTCATCGCTATTTTGACATCGTAAAACAGTAATGAATTGAACACTCTCAGCTATTAGAGGGTGATAATATTGTGCATATAACACGATAAAATCTGCCTCAACCTTGCTCCGATAGCTTCAAAGTAGAATCTCCGATTGTTGCCAAATGGATCAGGTTTCAATTCTGGTTGGATGTCAAACCGTACTGATGACCTGTGATACAGCAAAGCAGGACTGTCTGCAAATGACTACCCACGAACTTATATATATATATATATATATATATATATATATATATATATATATATTCGTTTCACCGAATCTTTTTGAAGACGTTATATATATATATATATATATATATATATATATATATATATATAACTTTGAAAAGAAAATGACTGAACTCATTTTATTGAAGTAAGCAATTGCTGGGCTTTTTTTTTTGTCCAAATATTCTTCAAACAGATTCGGTGTAACGACTGAATATAAAACGGCGAAATTGAAAAACCTCTTAGGTTTTGTCATTAGCGGCCCAAATCTCAATAATATAAGATAAGGAAATGAAACAATACTGGCAGCAGACACGGAAAAGAAAATAAGGACTTCTTATTAAGAAAAGAAAAATGAGAAGAAATGACTAACCATAAACTTCAAGAAAACTGAATGTATGGTCAACATTAAAATGTTAACTACTAAAATCAAGCAAGTGCAGAAATTTAAATACCTGAGAAGATGGATAATGCGTTGAGTTTAGAATGCTAAAGAAGAAATTTAAAAGATGATTAGAATATTGAGAGACTCGAAAGTTTTGTTGGAAACATAGAAAAGAGTACTGAAATCTTATATGACATCTATCCTTTTATACGTCAGCAAATGCTGGGCAATTATTTCAAAGATGAAGGATAAACTGGAAGCAACAGAAATGGTGTCATAATGAACGATTCTGAGAATACCATGCAGCAAAGATATGAACAATAACAAAGTTTTCGAAATAATGAAAACGAAATGAAATATTCAGGAAAAGACATCAGAAGTTTCTGAAACACATAATGAAGAATGGGGTCCTGGAGAATCTAACATTCACGGGACGGATAGAGGGAAAGAGAGACCCAGGAAAGCAACTTGAGACATACTTGATGGGCTAAGTAGGTTCGAGAGAAATATCAAGAGGAAAATGGTTAAGGACGACAAGTAATGGGGGTATGTTGAAGTCCATGATCCCTTAATGTCATAAAAGAATATGGCATATAAAAAAAGAATAGAAAACACAGAGTTTTAGTAAGGAAACACAACTAAAATATTTTTATTCTTAATAAAAAATAAAACTAATGGGTTCAAATAAACCCTTAATTGGTTATAAAACGTAAAGAGAATTACTCAAAACTCAACGATGACACACAGAGAACAAAGAAATTTTTCTTTCTGCATGCATAACATTTGTTGATGAAGCTCGATGTAAACAGCTTTTAACAACCGTTAAGTTCTTAACAAATAACATATCTGTAATCGCAGTTCGATTTCTTAATGAAATGAACTCGAATTGCTGACTCACTTACTGACTGAGTCAAAATATTATTGTTACTTGCTCCACTCTATCTGCTATAGGAAGGCACATGTTTTACAATCTGGGTCTCCAAGTTCACATAATCGTCCGCACACCGACATTTTACTTGATAAATTACGGAAATATTTACTCAATTTGTGTTGCACTGACACCACCATAAACAACATAATTCTAAAAAGAATAACTTCGTTATGAAACTTAGGTAAATCATACATACGCAGGAATTGAGGCAAGTCGCTGTAAGGTTAATCAGTTCGTACACCAACTTGGAGACAAGATTTTACAATAAATGAAATTTCTTTCTTTCTCTCTCTCTCTCTATATATATATTTATACATATATTATTTCATGTGCATACAAGCCAGTTTTACTGTATCATAGCTCATCAGCTCGCCTAGACATACACTTGCTTTCATCCCGGAATCGGAAATCAACTAATTTGGTGTCTGCTTTCAAAGTCATCAGCGAATGGAATAAGAGATAAGGAAATCTTAGCTTGTATACACACTCTAGCCACACAAAGGTCTCAGTTCAATATTTAAAGAGCAATGCGTCAATTGCAGAAGTGATAACTGTTTAAAATATTTTCCTCTCTAGAGAGCTCAATCATAATGAAATCATATGTATATATAAGAGACTGTTATTTAGTTGCACCAGAGATTGGTTTTCAGATTTTCGGACTTTTCTTCAGGGGCTTTTTAACAATTTACTGTTAATATCTTCAAATTGATGCCTTTTCATATTCTTGTGAATTGTTCGTTTATGTGGATTTGCGCGTATTTTCTGTTATGACGATATACTGCATCCGTCAACAAAATCTCTGACTAGTGAATTGGAGGACTTGAGGAGAGTGCAACTACATCATAATTACTGTTCCAATCTGGCCCTCTGTCATTTCCTGATGTTAATTATCAGTTTCCTTCTCTCCAAAAACGTTGTCATTGCTCGCATGATCTGTCCGTGATATCATCTGCATTCTTCTGTAGAACTACATTTCGGTTGCTTCAAGCTTTTCTTTCATCTTTTATGAGATAGTCCTGCATTCACTGCCGTATTGAAGGACAGATATCACATAAAAATTCTGTCCACTCTTTTTTGTTTTCAATGAAATGTTCCTGTTAGTGTCCAAGCTATGAGAGAGTCCCTAATAGAACAAACTCAAAGAAAGCATTATGAATGTTTAAAAAACAATCTTATATTTAAAAAAATGACAGCAATAAATATTTACAGTTATATACGGCACGGCATTTTATATAAGAATTACTAACTACACATTTTATAAAAAAAAAACGTCAATTTTTTTTCTTGAGGGCACATAACAACATTCAAAATATTTAAATTTCCGTGGAAGCATGGATGTTGCTATACTGTTAAACAAAATCAACCAACTATAAGATAACATTCCAAAACGATAAAATGTAGCAAACAAACGCATCTGCACAATCCTGATAAAAATCTTTTTCGATGGTTCGTGTCCCTTCAGGACGTACGTGATTATAGCCTCCCACAATTTCCCAAACACTTGTCACTTTAATGCCTTTTTATTGTTATTCCATTCATTCCTCTCTCCACCATCAGGTATGTTATCGGTTGCTTTCCGTTGTATCACTTCCTCTCTATCTGTCTCGTGAACATCAGGTACTGCAAGACCACATTCCTCATAACATGTTCCAAAAACTTCAGCTATCTTTTTCTCATCTTAAGTAAGTTTTTGTATCAATCCGCTTTAAACCTTTTCAAATATCTCTATCCCTGAAATATGTGTCTGGGAGTGACGCCTATTAATGGTTCAGGTGTGTGCGTGTAAGGTACGTTCGTGTATGAGGGGGTAAATATCACCGGCAACTTTCTCAAAACTGGCAAAATATGCTAGCATCAAAATTTATTATAATAAAAGTTTTTAGCGAACCATAGGTATTTTATTTCATCATCTACGTGATGTGCACCTCCAGAATCTTGACGTTCATAGTTCTCCACATCTTTCTATGGTGTTTGTTCATTTTGTCATTTTATGATCTCATCTAAACACTGTTTTTCATTGTCCCTCTTGTTTTAGCATGTCCTCTGAATGTCATATTTTCTGCACCCTCTTTTCTCATTATATTCACTGAAATTACACTTGTCTCTTCCTGGAGTGATGTATAAGTTAGCTTTTCGTTTTCCATTTTCTTTAAAAGTTCATTGTTGCTCACATGTTCTGTCATTCTTAGCATCCTTCTGTAGAATATAATTTATTTTATTTCAATTTTCTTGTTCGTCTGTGAAGTGATTGTCTAGCATTCGGTGCTGTATAAAAGAATCGATTTTACATACGTCTCTAGTTCTCTGTTTGTTTTTTCGTATTTTGATATTACATTTTATATCATTTAATTTTACTCAAACTATTTTAATAACTTACGAGTTATATTGCTTATTTTTTCAAGCTTATTTCTTCACAGCATATATTTCTTGCCACTCAAAGAATTTTCCCGATATTCTGTAATATTTCTCCGTAAACCATATTTATATTATAAATATCTGTCATTAATTATTTAAAATTGCTAGAACTGGCTGAGGCATATCTTAATTGTAAAGTCACTATTAACCCTGAGTTATTCTTATGAGTTTGTTGCATTATGACCTTCCATACACGTTAAGTTGTTAACAAAATCGTCTACCAGCTTAATGAGGATAACAATAATTGAATTAATTTAATATTCGATTTTTAAGCACAGAGACTTTCTTTGAAAATAATACTGAGTATTCAGTCAAGGATAAAAACAATGAAATGAAATTTCTTAAAGTTTTTCTTTATTTTTAATCATTCGCATAATTTGTTTTACAGCATTATAGCAATTCATCATGAATCTTTACTTTTACAATACAATTAACCTAAAATATAATTAAACAAATGCGACTGGAAATTTGCAAAAGAAAATAATCTGTAAAAGAAAATAATTTACATTGTTTTATTGGATTAAAATATGTGATTATTTTTTATTCTCTTTCTATTCATTGAAAAGTTTTTGGAGAAAAAGTTTCTTTCTTCTCCAGTGAAATGAAGCAAAATTTATTAATGACAATAAATTTTATTGAGACATGAATATCTATATTCAATAAAAATATTCTGTTATTTATTGCTTCTTCGTAAGAAATATTTTATTCAAATTGAATTATACTACAGTTAATTAATTACAGAAATTTTATTACATTTAGTCATTGGTGGTCTTCGAAATGTTCAAATCGCGTGGATTTTGAAAGATTGAATTCATTTTTACTATAAAAGTTTTACCCTGAGAAATAATTTAAGTAAAAATATACCCGTATTATATATGAAAGATTTTGATTTTTAGCAAATTAGTGGAACGATATATCCTACATATATCCGTATTATTAGTTAAGTACAATACGTGAAACACGCTTTATGCGATCATGTCTTGAAAGCGACATGACAGACTGGGCAGAATGTTAACTCGCAGTAGGTTGTCATTGCTTTCTGCGGTAATGTGGTTGCCGACCAAGGCTATAAAACCTAAACTGTCTTGTTATTTAACCCATAAATGAGGGGAAGAGACGGATTAATATATTTTCCAAGGGTATTTGCGCGGTATTTGAAAGCAAGGAATTCAAACTCGGGTCCAAAATTTTTCGTTTCGAGTTGATATCCACTGCACTATGCAACACACACACACACACAAACAAACAAACACACACACACACACACACACACACATATATATATATATATATATATTAGTCATCTACATACAATACTGTTTCGCGGTAGCACAGCTCATCAGTGTGGCTAGACACATCCACTTACTTCTGGCTGGAATTGAAACTCTACCGACCTGGTGTAAGTTGCTACTCACTAAGCCATAAGCTGATGGATAAAACATTTCGACCCAGGGCGGGGTCAAATCATTAACCTCTCTGTTAACAGACGAACACGCTAACCGATTGCGAATCCGTAATCATAAACTACTTAAAATCTACTTTACGCCATTGCAACACCCTCTGTCTTGAGTGGCTAATCAGCCTTGTAGTAAATGTACAATAGCATTTATAAAAAAAAAAAAAAAGTGTGGTGAATTCGGTATTCAACTAGAGCCAAAAGTGGAAAATGTGGTTGGGCATTATGGAAATTTATAATGCCAGTCATGGTTTTTTTACCCACCAAATATTCTGCTAAGAGGGTCATATACTTATAAAGTTTCATGAATAAGATTTAAAATTGAAAATTACACAATTTTTATTAAAGTTAAATATTGCGACACACATCAATGTGTCTTTGTTTCTGCTTGATAGATATCTATCTTGTAGACACGGTTGATCGGCCAACTGTTGTATTCTGGAACACTTGCAGAAGCAGTTAGTTGTGCCATACATGATACACCCTTGAGCGATCTTGTCTCAAAAGAGATAAGACTGACCGGGCAGAATCTTATCCTGCAGTAGTTTGAAATTATTTCTGTGGTAGATTGGATGCCTACCAAGGCTATAGAACGCAATTTGTCCTGTTATTTAACCTATAACTGGAGGGAAGAGACAAAGACTGTATTTGCGCGTAAAAGAATGCAAGAAAGTCAACTGAAATTTGAACTAGGCTTCCAGATTTCTCGTTCTGGGCCGATATCCACTGCACTACAACGCACAAAATAAACTTGCATATTACTTTGCACAATTGATAAATACGTTAGTTCAATAGACCCAAAGTTTTGCGACTTTAATACCTGGCTACATCTGAGGTGAACATAATGTTCAAGATTTAAGTCAAAAGAAGACAACTGATTTTAGAAATCTGGCAGAGACTTGGCCAATGGAACTAGAACAATCTCCCAGGGTACAAAATAAGGAATCAGTTTTAAATTACAAACAGAAGATCCGAAACGCCATGGATGCGGCAGCGAAGATAAAGAATAACAGTCCGAACAATGTTAACAGTGTAGATAATTCTCCTTTTTATCAATATGCTTCTTGATTTTTTTTTATTTGTACCAGATTTTTAAAATCGCTGAAGAGCTGTTGGATTTTAATGAAATATGTTTGTGTATTCCTTTGTTTTTAGCTTGAAATTACCTCGCAGTTCAAGTATATCAATATCCTGCCACTGATTGAAACATGTGAAGTCTCATTGCGTTTCGTGTATAATATAAAACCATAATCATGGATCAATTGTACTTTATGTGTATATTCATTTGCATTGTATTTAAGTTCTTAGATCGGTGAAAAGATTTCTTTATCGAGAATTAGTAAAGCATTTTATATTAGGATATGACTCTTTCTCTCTCTCTCTCATTCTATCTCTCTCTCTCTCTCTCTCTCTCTATATATATATATATATATATATATATAAAGGAAAAATGAACATGTCATTTCAATTGGTTATAAATTATAATTCATTTCTATGAGATTTATTAGGTCTTTTCATCAGACCTTACAATATTCCTTCCATTTGGCTCAAAAAATTGAAATGACGTGTTGAGTTTTCCTTTATAAATATCATATTGCTCTGGATAACATCCATTGAGCTCTCTATATAGATATAACACATAATAGTTTATATTACGCTAAACTTGTTGGATTATCCTCACCGTTTCCGGATTGGACATATATATATATATATATATATATATATATATATATATATATATATTACTAATATATTACACTCTCATTACGATTGAGCTCTCTAGAGAAGAAAACAGTTACCACTTCAATAATGAATTGAGTTCTCCCAATACTGACAAGTGGATACACCGCATATCTATAACAAGGTAAAGTTTACTTGGCTCTCATTCAATGCGCGTATGGCTTACTGTGTATGGACCCCCGACTGGCTCCAAATCGGTCGAGTTTCGATCCCCACTGAAAGGAAGTGATTGTCGAGCTATACGGATGAGCTGTGATACAGGTATTTATGTAGATGACATTTTATATTTATATTAAACCATTTAAAAACTGTTTAGTGGCAACTTTCGAGAGTACCTGCCAGTTTCACTTTATCGGATATATGGGATCTATTTTTTAATCATTTCGCAAGACAGTAAATGTACTTAGAATACATGTAGTTACCAAGAGATCATGAAATAAAAACTTTCTTTAGTAGGGGGAACATGATTTATGAATGTAAGAATTAACAATTGTTATTGTATATAAATTTTGTAGATCAAAGTTCATTGGAAATTACGTAATTAGAAAAGCCTTTATCAAATGAGATTTACGAGAGAAGAGACTATTAAATTTAAAAACATGTTGCAATATCCAACCATTTCAACTGTAAAAATATGAGAACTTGTTTTAATTTATCGCTGCGCTTAATTTCATGAAGAATAGAATCCATGAAGTAAAGTTCCTCAGAAAAAATATCATTAACATATTTATAGAAAATGAGATGAGGAAGCTATATTATAGCGGTGAGAAACTGACTGAGGCTGAGATGTCAAGTCAGGACCAATTAAAGTGCAGATTCGTCTTTTACTTTTTTCAAGAACTAGGTATTATTTGGAAGGTAATATTATATAAGTAAACGAATTTCTGATGTATAAATGTGTGATATATATTCTGGCAATAAAAGTGTCAGCCCCCACACAGTGAACAGATTTTCCTAGCAGCAGGTCCAGCGGTTGATGCAATATAATCCTTCCCATTAATGACAAGAGAAAATTCTTAACCCAAGAAGGCGCAAGAAATTACTGTTCTAGAGTCTAGTATCAGCCATGCTGGTAAAGACAAATAAGGTTCTTTGAGCCGATGAGAAAAGACTGATTCGTTTTGGAGGCACTAAATTAACAAGCCATTTCTTGCCACAGTTAGCAACAGATTGTAGGTCATTTTTTAGATCAGTTGCTAATATGACTTTATCAAACTGAATGAATTTTTTTATTAGGACGAAAGGAAATAATTGTGTCATTAGCATCGAGTTGTTTACAACCTCTATCGTGTTATAAAAAAATCGGTAGATATCTAATTGGTCAGTAAGTTAAAAGAATAAGGCGGTTTGCTTGAGTTCTTAAAGGCCGGAAATACAGAAGATGATTTCCAACCAACGAAGATACTAGAAACATAAACACATAATCGCAATAATAATAATAAAGAACAAATACGTTTTTAATTAATGATATATATCGAATTAAACTGTTAACAAAACTATAAAATATGTACAGATAAACGCATTCTGATCCACAATTCTTTCCTCTCAATAGTCTCTTGAATAACTTGAGACAAAACCGTTAACGCGTATCCAACAACAGTTAGGATAATACAATATACCTTAATGCCGATAACGTACAATTAACCGGTATAATTGTTGAGCCAAAGTGCAACATACATGGCTTTTGTTGGATTTTAAATCATGAAAAAATTTTAAGATGCTTGCGTTAGACATTGCCGCCTACATATATATTATTGTTTCCCCGATTAGCAGCTGACCCAAATATTTTACCATTTCCACATGCATGTGCTAGGGGTCAACGTTAGTGAACACCTCCCTATAGCTAGGGTGACATCACTCAAATCCCCTGACCACCAATATGTATGTCTCCGTCTGTCACTTCTCAGTTCCGTTCAGCTACCTTATCTTTTTTTTATCGTTCTCCCTCCTCTCCTGACTGCTCCCTCCTAGATAGCATTTCTGACAACATAGATAAGGCTATTTCCTACCACCCATTCGCTCACATATTTGTATTCGGAGATCTTAACGCCCATCATGCTGAGTTGCTTAAAGATTCTGTTACTGATCCAGTGGTCATCCACGCCATGAAATTTGTCATTTACCAATCCCTTACGCAAGTGGCAGACTGCCCCACACGCTTTCCAATCACTCCCTCTGGATACTAGGTAAACGTTTTACCTCTGCTTCTGACACCTGTCAAGTCTCGCAGCTTTGTCCTCTCGGTAACTCCGACCATGCTGTTGTCTCTCCCAATATTTCTTTCCACTCTCACTCCCCGCCAGAAGCCTCCTACCTATAGGACCTACTACTGCAACCAAAAAGCTGACTGGGACTCATTTTACGATTTCCTATGCGACGTCCACTATGGAAAAGTGTTTGATCTCACAGTTGATGACTGTGCATCTGAGATGCCTTCATATCTAGCAGGAAGCATTGTCTCAAACCTCATTCCTCCCCTTGGTTCTCTCCTGCCTGTTCGGCGGCCATTGCCCACAGGATCCACTACTTCAGACTATTCCGGAGACAGTCATCTGATCATAATAGGCGCCTATTCACGTCTGCTCGTAATGAGTGCAAGGCAATCCTGAATGACGCCAAACATTTTTTAAACTGAGAGAACGAGACAGCGCATAGCAGACCGCAAGTCTATTGGCGGGTATGCAAAGGGTTACTGAACAATAGCAAATCCACTATTCCTAATTTAATCAATGAATTTGAGGTCCTCACGTCATCTGCGGACAAAGCTGAGTGCCTTGCTCGCAGATTCTCATCCAACTCCACATTTGACATTGGAGTACCCTTACCCGACTTCCCTATTACAACTGAGGCTAAACTGTACGATGTATATATTACCCCGACAGTAGTATCCCGGGTAATTTCAAAACTAGACCCCCATAAGGCGAGCGGTGACGATGAAATCCCGGTGATAGTTCCTTAAGAAATGTGCTCCTGAACTCTCCCCCGTCCTCTCTAAACTGTATAACTACTACCTTTCTGCATCCTGTTTTCCTGCATGCTGGAATTATCTTCAGTCGTTCCTGTATTTAAGAACTGTGGTGAACCCTCGGACCCTCCAACTATACCCTTATCAGACTTCTACTAATTTTCGGGAAAGTATTCGAGGCCATAATTAACGCTGAAAGACTTCAACATCTTACTGCTCATGAACTCTACTCTGACAGGCAGTATGGCTTCTGCTTTGCCATGTCCACAGCCGACATGCTAACGACCGTTACGGAGTACATGTTCCAGGCCCTTGAGGAAAACCGGCGAGGCTCGTGCTGTTGCGCTGGACATCTCCAAGGCTTTTGATAGGGTTTGGCACTCTGGCCTTCTATGCAAGCTACAGGGTTACGGTATTACCGGACGCTTGTTGATCTAATCCAATCTTTTTTAAATAACCGCAAAATGAAAGTCGTTTTGAATGGGTATCCTTCTACATCCTACAGCACAAACTCTGGTGTCACTTAGGGCTCTACCTGGGCCCGACGCTCTTCCTTATTTTCATAAATGACCTCCAAGAAAAGATCAAGAACCAAGTAGGCATCTACGCAGATGACACCACAATTTACTTCCGCATCAGTGTAACACCCCAACGGTCCGTGCTAACAATTTTCTCCGGTGGCCGTTCTCCACGTTGTGATGTTTGCTGGGAGTTTGTTGAAAATGTCGGAGCCTCAAGCTGGTGGTACAAGATTAATCTATAAGGAACGAACTTCCACAACTTGGATGAGTTGAAAGGATGCTTTATTTCGTTTAGACCAAAGCTAGCTTTTTCGGTTGGGGCAGGCGAATGTGACACACAGCTCTAACTCTAATTAATGGCGATCAACAAATCCGAACTGACCGAAAAAAGATGAACGATGATTCTTATTTCAAGCTCGCGCCCGGCTGTACTCAACTCTACTCTGACTCACTTAACTGACCTCTATTTATTTAAAATCAATCCGGAAATCCGGAAATGCTTTAGACCACCCGTGATAAACATTGGGGACTGTAAGTCTGAAATTTCAGTTATATTTTTTTTTATCTTAATAAAGCTTCCGCCGGAAAATTCTTAATGTGTGATCAAGATACAGTAAATGACAGCCTTTGACCGGGTCATTCGAAAACCCACCTGCTGAACTTTATCTCTTTAATCACATTAAATCACTGAGACAAATATTTACCGGAAGAGTGGTAGGATTTAAAACAGTAATCGGATACTGCTGTCTCTTCAACAATTTTCCTCATAAAAGAAAAAGCGTTTATTTATTTATTTATTTTTTCTTCTTTTTCACTTTTGTTAAATATGTTTTTAAACTATTTTCTATTCTTAACCGTTTTCTATTTAAATCTATAATAATAAAATAAATATATGAGGGTCAATTCTTCATTAACGAACACCTTTTTCAGCTTAGTGTTTTGCTTTCCGTTTTACTTCTTCCCTTTTATTCCTTGGAAGAGACTCCACTCTTCGTTAATTCGTCTCCTGTTACCATTTTCCAGCCACAAGTCTCTGGGCCTTTCCTGCATCTCCCCCCCAATGAACCTTGTCATGATGGAAGTTTGCTGAGGACGTCCCCTCCCAATAGGGTCAATGGCGCCCGACAAAATGATTGAAGCATAGTTTGCACAATAAATTCAAGAGAGGGGTGTTTCCACCCTCTCTCCCAAAGAAGAAAATAATTCTTTTTAAAAATTAATTAACACAAGTTGACAAAATAGTCATAACTCTGAGCAAGTCTATAGGAGCGATGTAACTGCTCCTCATTCAGTTTCTTTTTTAACTATTTCAAGTTCTCCAAACATATTCCATATACCCTTCTTTCTCTTTTTTTATTTTAAACAAAAACAACAATAACAATAAGTAAATGTTCCTAAAATGTTTTTTTCTGTTTTTCTCAAAAATATTTTTCATCATCATCATCATCATTTTTTCTTCTTTCAAACAAAACAACAAAAAAAAGTAAATAAATGTTTCTAAAATGTTTCTGATTTTCTCAAAAAAAACTTTTTTTTCATCATCATCCTTTTTTATGTTTTTCAAAACATTTTTGTCGTTGTTGTACACACTCACGTAGTTTTTCTCTCTCTCATTTTTTTTTGCAAATAGTGCTATTTTTTAATAATAGCACACACTATTCTTTTACCCCCTTTTTTTCAAACAGTCCTTTTTCATTCTTCTCTTTTTTTACACCGTTTGCGTTGATCTCTCTTTTTCTTTAGCTTTCTTTTCAAAATTCATAGCTTTTTATCGCAAAATATTCACACATTTTTTTCCAATCCATTTTTATACACGCACAGTTGTTTCTTGCTCTCTCCCTTCCTCTTATTTTTCCCATTTTTTGTACACATCTATTTTCTCATTATCAATCTCTTTTTCAACCAAACATATTTCTTTTTTTCTTTTAAACAGAACAACAAAAAAGGTCAATAAATGTTTCTAAACGCTTCTTTCTGTTTTGCCCAAAAATACTTTTTTTTCATCATCATCTTTTTTTTCAAACAAAACAACCAAAAAAGTAAATAAATGTTTCTAAAATGTTTGTTTATCTAAGAAAAAAAAATATTTTTTTCCATTATCCTTTTTATATTTTTTATTTATTTCTTTTATTTTTTATTTTTTTTAACACATTTTTGTCGTTGTTGAACACACCCACTTAGTTTTTCTCTCTCTCACGTTTTTTTACCAAATAGAGTACTTTTTTTTAAGAACTCACATTTTTCTTTATGTGCATGCTCCTGGAATACCCTGTCCATTAGAAGGAAGTAGAATATGGAATATCAGTTCTTTTTGTCATTTTTTTTAAACCTCCAATCGTACGGTCAATAGTTGCAGCCATTCCTCTGCCTGGATCCCTTTCTCAGGACCAGTTTCAGGGTTCTCTGTCTCTTGGGTCTCCGTGGTTTCAACAGGCGATCCACCCTTTTTGCTATTCAGTCCTCTCGCCGGCATAGTTTTCCTACATCTTTTTAACCACTGCCTTCCCCAAACTACTTGGATTATTATTATTATTATCCCCACCAAAACACATCCCCCAACTGATAACAAGGCTACGGATTTAGTGGTCCAAATCCCCTGGGGAGAACTTCCCCGTCTATTGTCTTTAGTTGATCAACTAAGTCTTGTAAATTAATTCGTTCTATTTTTTCTAATAATTGTGGGAGTTCCCTTGCAGTAACATTCAACGACGTTCTAACGAGAGGTTTTCACAAGTCTGTCCAACGAGCCGATGTGATGTTTGAGAGAGCGAGGAAAGAATCTCTAGATTCAAATTTCTCTTCCGCTTGGTGAAAAGGCGGAAGTGTGATAGACGTACCGAAAGCTGTGCACCCCATAGGTAAGCATATGATAGATAGGGGCGGAGTGGCTGTGATGGTTAGTGTTGGCCTCCCTTTGCATGCCTGGGACAAATCTAACTTTGTCTCCAACGTTATCGCCCACACCACGTCTGACAAGCCTATTGCTTGTGGCATCAATTTGATTTTTGATACCTCTATTTTGCAGGTTCCGTTTAATCTCCTCCTTGTTCCCATTAAATAACCCAAGCAAACAGGTTTGATGCTCTCCAGTGCCATATATAGAACTCCTTGAGGAGCATGTTCCCAGCATGTCTATTCTGCATTTCTCCGCTTCCACTGCAGTGAGCAACATGAACTTGGTCCTAGCTAGGTTCAAGGCTATATATTCTGCTTCTATCTTATATTTAGCAATTACTCCTAGCTCCTGTTTTGTTCCAGGATAGGGGATGGGTAAATTAATTGCCTGGAAAACTTCAAATATACTCCCTCTGTTTCATAGCGGTTTTGGTACTAAGGCTAACAACTTATCGTTTTCTATTAGCGTAACACAACCCAGGGAGCTATAGTAGCGCCATAATTCCATGTTGGGATCAGCGGGTAACCGAAACTGATGAGGAAGTTCAGTTTGAATCCCCAGCAAGATATCTCTGAGATGACCGGGAGTTACAATACTAGGTGACAGATGTCCTAGGGAGAGCATGTCTAATTGAGCACCAACATGCTCGAGAGACAACTGCAAGGACTGCGAAGCCTGTTGCAATCTGTTGATGGCCATGAGCAATTGTAGAAATTGTGCCACAAAGCCCCCGAGTTCTTGCAGCTCGGCCGACATGGAATGGGTCACTTGGCACAATTCATCCTGTATGTCTAGTACGTTCTTTATCAGCCGATTGATGGTCTGCCTATGTTTTGCCAAGTCTATCCTGGTCACGGCAC
This sequence comes from Ascarosepion bandense, assembly GCA_037127315.1. Taxonomy (NCBI): domain Eukaryota; kingdom Metazoa; phylum Mollusca; class Cephalopoda; order Sepiida; family Sepiidae; genus Ascarosepion; species Ascarosepion bandense. Next base: position 4,520,309 of record JBBBDQ010000122.1, on the reverse strand, counting down.
CAAATGTAACACCCCCAACGGTCCGTGCTAACAATTTTCTCCGGCGGCCGTTCTCCACGTTGTGATGTTTGCTGGGAGTTTGTTGAAAATGTCGGAGCCTCAAGCTGGGGGTACAAGATTAATCTATAAGGAACGAACTTCCACAACTTGGATGAGTTGAAATGATGCTTTATTTCGTTTAGTCCAGAGCTAGCCTTTTCGGTTGGGGCAGGCAAATGTGACACACAGCTCTAACTCTAATTAATGGAGATCAACAAATCCGAACTGACCGAAACAAGACGAACGGAGATTCTAACTTCAAGCTTCTTTGTTTTTATCTTAATAAAGCTTCCGCCGCAAAATTCTTAATGTGTGGTCAAGATACAGTAAAGGACAGCCTTTGATCGGGTCATTCGAAAACCCACCTGCTGAACTTTATCTCTTTATCACATTAAATCACTGAGTCAAATATTTACCGGAAGAGTGGTAGGATTTAAAACAGTAATCGGATACCGCTGTCTCTTCCACAATTTTCCTTCATAAAAGAAAAAGCGTTTATTTATTTATTTTTTCCTCTTCTTTTTCACTTTTGTTAAATATGTTTTTAAACTATTTTCTATTCTTAACCGTTTTCTATTTAAATCTATTATAATAAAATACATATATGCCTAGTTATCGTGTCACATCAGTAAGAAACCTGTCGTGGCGGACAAACATCAGCTCGCTGCCGATATATATATATATATATATATATATAGTTGTTTTTTGAGAAACACTCAGTTGCTAATGCATATTGCATTTAATTGATTTAGAATTTATTCTGTTAAGATTTTTATATATTCTGTTTTGTTATGCGAACTAGTAATTTTTCATTCCGATCAATTTCGGTTAATTTATTAGCATTTAACAAGCCTTTAAATTTGTGGGTTTTAAATGCATGTGGCTCAAAAGTAGACAAATCAACTAAGGTACATTCAGATTAGGTTGATTATTGATATCGTTGGGTGATACGATTAAAAAAAAACAAAAAAACACAAAGGTTTATGCCTGTAGTTCCCATTATTGTCGGTTTGGAATTACTGTTATGATATATTTGATGACGGGCAATCATGATTTTGGATAAGATAACCCCATTAGCTATATTAAACGCTAAAAAATCTTCTTAAATTGAGAGCGTGTACTAATTTGTCACAACTGATTTCAATTTTGCATGATCAAAGATTTGGATACATATAGACAATTGCATCTATTTTGATTTAATTTGTATATTTCTTTTATCACACACACATGCACACACACACACACACACACACACACACACACACACACACACACACACACACACACACACACATATATATATATATATATATATTGGCAATAAAAATCTAGGAAGGATTGGAAAAATCCGGGATAAAGTTGTTAAATAATCCAGGAGGATCCTACTTATATCGTTAAAATATTAAAACTGATCAAATTGAGTGCTCAGTGCAAACCAATTCAATTTACAGAGCGGATATTTATTTATTTATCAGTAAAGTCAGGGAACATAATCATTTTCAATATGTCATTTTAAGGCATGTATTTTTCGAATCCTTGTAAACAGAGAATGAGAAAAAATCTAAGCGCACAAGTTAGCCAAGGAAAAGGAAAGGGTTGGGATGTATTTTTTTATTTGGGTTAACTAAGGGGAAGGAAATTAGTAGCAATTTCCTGTTTGGTAGTGGGAGGTATGTGGTTTGACCCTTGAATGGTTTCAGAGAGAGACACACAGAGAGAGAGAGAGAGAGAGAGAGAGAGAGAGAGAGAAAGAGAGAGAGAGAGGTACAGAACGTGTGAGAATGACTAATATGTTTTATAGATATATAAAGAAATAGATATAGACTTACACATACACATAACTGCATGTGTGTGTGTGTGTGTGTTAAATGCAAGTGAAATTATTTATAATTGCCCAATATCTTTTATTTACTATGAATGATCATTTACGTGTTGATTGTCTCTTACTTTCTAAGACAAAAATACTCAGTTAATTAGTAACAAAGAAAATGACCTCAAATTAGCTGGTAATTTTTTGGTAATTTCTACAAGAAATGTCTTGTAAATTTCAACCAAAATGCTACGTTCTAGTCATCATAACCATTTATGCATAACTGATGATAACCTTAACTATGGCAGTTATTCCGCCTTCATACTCTCAAGGTTTGTAGTGATATGCAGTAGAGTGCAGTAGAGTGATTATATTGAATGATTTTTAAGACTTTTGAAAAACTTCGATCAACCGGACGATAATTCTCACCAGTATGCTTCTGGCACGTTTATAAATCTGTCATTATTTGGTCATTGAATATTAGAGCAAGATTTGCTCAGGTGCTTCTGATCTATATTTTTAATTCTTCGATAATATTGAAAGAACACACTGTAATATTCTCGGCTGAACTCGACAAACGATTTTAGTCACATTCCCTCCAACGTGATATGGTTTCTCTGTTTCCTTTCTATAAATAATTTCATGCTAAATGTTTTAATGTGTTTCCTCACTGTTACACTTTTGCTTATGTTTCATGGTTTAACAACATTTCGCTTATTTTATATAGTTTAACTCTATTTTGCATATTTTAATAGTTTGTAGCATTTTCCATATTTTTCATGGTTAGCAACAGTTGAACATTCTTTATGGCTTAACACTATTTCTCATATTTTCATGATTTGTAACACTTTAGATATTTTTCATGGTTTAACAACATTTTACATATTTTCCATGGTTAAAAACATTTTGCATATTTTCATGGTTTAACAGCATTTTGCATCTTTTAATGTTTTGCAGTATTCTGCATATGTTTAATCGTTTAACAACATTTAGCAGAACATGTTTTTAATTTGGCCAAATTTTTTTAGACCATAATTATTTACGAATAGAAGTCCGGCTAATTACTCAATAGATTAGGGAAGAATAGTTAAATAATACCTTTTACAATGGTATTTTGGGGTAAAATAACATAACAAACCCGACTAGAACTAGAACCCTCAAGTCCGATTCTTAATTCCGGCCGTTATCCATTACATCACCATATTATATATGTGTATAAAATCTGGTACTTTTGCAAACCATGAAAAATATGCAAAATGCTACAAATTATAAAAACCATGTAGACTGGTGTTAAACCTTAAAAAATTAGACAAAATGTTGCAGACCGTGAAAAATAGAAATCTCTCAATTTTATATTGCGTTAATATTTGACATTTCTCAAATCGCATTATAATATTTAGTTTTAAAAAAGACTTGTTTGTTCGCTAACATTATTAGAGATCAAGATTCTTCACTAATTTCTATCTTTCCAGCTCTAATCGGCTTTACGTCTCTTATTATTTCTCCGGTTAACTGTAAAGCTATTTATTTACATTAGAAATGTGAGATAAGTATACGCGGTTTCACTATGCACTTTTCATTGCAACCTTACAGCCAAGAACCGTTTCGTCTTTATGTCTCTCAGAGTTTTCAACTGTTTGTTTTTCATCCTATGAAAGTGTTCTTTTGGTTCATATTTTCCTCAAAACTTTCTTTTTTTCATATGGGTCATCTATATCTGTCTTTCTTTTGAACCACATTCACATTGAATGCAATTTGTGTAAATATCGCTCAGGATACACAACCTTATTAAAAGAATCATAAAAATTTAGAAGTGAGATTCAATTTTTCTTGATTTATTTCCTGTTTGGAAGGTATCTATATTGATTGCAATTAGCCTTCGGGTTTTGTCGTCTTGCTTCTAAGATATTTAATTCCTGTATTTATTTCTTTGATGTCACTAATTCGTCTCTTGGGTTGTCGCTATTTCTAAGAAACATATATTCTCTCTTCTTAATATCTAGAGTCCTTTCTACATTTTTTCTTTAGTATATTATTTAGGAATTACTCTTGATTTCTTTCTATTTTCCTATTAACATCTTTAAAAACACATGTTTTAATGTCTAAATTAATGTCTAAAATTATTTAATTAACTATCCAACAGTAGACATTGCAAAACGCTTTATCAGGTTCCTCCAACAGAAACAGATTCTTCTCGATTATTTTCATGGTTTGAACTGCTGTTCACATCTTTATTGCAATACTTACAACTTTTCTGTCGTTGTACGCTCTAATCTTCTTCAGATGATTGAAATTTCGAACCGAAATTGTTTTTCGAACACTTGGGTAGATAGTTCTGGTAAATTGAGTCATGCAATTTTTTTGTTGTCTCTATTTAACTCATTTCTATGTTTTATTCACAACTGCTGTCGTAGATATTGAACTTCCAACTGTTTGGGTCAACTCACTAGTTCCGACCAAAGTTTTTTATCTATTGGGTTATGTTTTTAGGCCCATTAGATAAAAGCGTTGATACAGTGGATAACAAAAACATAAATAAGAAGAAAAACTGAGAGAGATGAAATTTTTATTCACCTGAAAAAAAATCAGTGCATAAAATGGCCGAAACATCGGGAATATGGCAATAAATACGAAAACTAAGTCATTAATGTAAACACCTATCACACAAACATAGATTTACCGCGAGTTTTATTTTTACATTTGGGAAGAATTACAAAATATATAAATAATGAATCATAATTGAAAATCTTATCATCAGTTCTTCCACGTTTGAATCAATAAAATATAAATCAATTTGTTTACTAGCAAAAATACTTAAATTTGTTATTTAAACCCTATATATGATTACACTATTCAACACAAGAAGATAATTTAGTTTTCTTTAACATAATTCTAAATGATATCTGAATATGACTTCGTTATCCAGGCATACCTCACCATTAGTTTTATTTAATTAAAAAAGCAAAACACCTTGATTTTATTCAAGAACCTATCGCTTCCTGGTTTTGCTTATATAACTTACGAGTGGGCTCGTGTCGTCAAATATTTTGGCAAAGATAGGAGGGTATATATATATATATATATATATATATATATACATATTACACACACACACACACACATATATATATATATATATATACATGAAATTTGGAAATAGGTTATTTCCGCGTAAATGACGTTGTCTCATTATGATCTCTCATCAGGGAAAGGCGCGCGCGCGCACACACACACACACACACACACACATATATATATATATATATATATATATATAAAGTGTGTGTGTGTGTGTTTATGTGTTTGTGTGTTTTTGTATGTGTGTCTATGTTTGTTTATCTGTGTGTGTGTGTGTTTATGTGTTTGTGTGTTTTTGTATGTGTGTGCATAAAAATAAATAGTCAATGGTGTTTTTTTATAGTTGAGTGTTTTTAACGTTCATGAAATGTCAATTTTCTTTATATAACGTAGTAACTGAAACATTAGGTATGGGATCATTTTACTCAGAAATAACTTGATAAAGATTTACTATTTACAATAGCTCGTTTTATACAATGTACTTTATTTTCTTTTATGTCCTCTTTCAGTATCCCTGTAAGTACTAAGTTATCTATGTCATCTTTTATCAAAATATAACCAAAAGATTTAGCAGTTTGTTTTCAGCATCCTTATGTCTTAGATTTCCTCTACTTGTATGGCGATATTAACTGGATTCAATTTCATAAAAAGGAAGTACATACTATCTTAAAATCATATTCCTCCATTTAAGAAAACTTTCAGGATTCTTAATATTTTGCTTGACTTTAAAGATAGGATTTATTTCTAAAATATACATCATTTAAGTTCAATAAGATGAATTAACATTTTATAGTTTATCTATATGAATACATTATCTATGCAAATTAATTTTTCTATACTGTACTGTTAGTGTAATTCAATTGTTATTATGACTAATGAAAACATATGTTGAATAATTTTATGAGAGCACAAAGCATAGGAATTAATATTTAACATTATATCTAACTTCACTCCGGTTATTCGGGAGGTGTGTGTGTGTGTGTGTGTGTGTGTGTGTGTGTGTGTGTGTGTGTGTGTGTGTGTGTGTGAGGCTTCTTATCCGAAATATGTCTGCGATATATGAAAAGCGTTACCCCTCTACTCTACTTTGAATATTTGTATAACACTCTTATACGATTATTTCTAAAAGCCTGCAGCGCAGGTGCATGCATCAATCAGATATTGATATGTTAAGCATCAGCCTTGAGGCCATATGACTTCTGGCTTCACCGGAGGAAACTGTGCACCAATCGTTCTAGAATATCTTCATAAAGTGTAAGTAGGGTAGCCATCTTTACTCATGAATACACGGTTTTCTATATTTCCATGTAGTCTGAATATTATTCGATATTCTTATAGATATTTCTCTTAATTTGAATGAACCTGATCTGTCCTTCATACATTTGTCCAACATATCCGGGAAGTTGCACGAAAAACCAGAGTGAAAGCTTTCATTAATTTAATGAGTATTCGTACTTGTCTGAGATATTTCCATCTACTGTTATGACGCATGGAAGATAATTAATTTCTGTTCTCTTGATCCTGGCATCTCTCATTACTTGCACGAATTTTGCCAACCAACATACATCTTTCTTAAAATTGATAGCCTTTTCTTTGCTAATTATTTTAGTAATTTGTCTGGATATCCCTCCTGTTATTCTCTCTCATAGATATTCAATATCTAGGTTTACCAAATGGGTATAACTTTCCAGTCATTCATCGATAAGTGCAGAAATCCGAAGTGGTTTACTTTTTAGCACGATTGAATTCTTGGATAAGATTATGACTAAATAATGTGTTAGATTCTCACTAATTCTTTCATAATTCTAGCCTTGTGCCACACCAAAGCTACGCATAAATTGCTCATTTCTCCAACAGAAAATATTGCACATCATGTTCGGCACGTTCGATGATTTGAAGCCGTTGCACATATATTTTTTGAGATATTTTGATTTAAAAAAACACAATTCGAGTATATGTTTTTCTGTTTTTTATATCGTATATGAGAATAAAAAAGTACATTATCCTCTCTATTATATATATATATATATATATATATATATATATATATATATATATATATATTCCCCTCTAATCACGTTCATGTGTGGGAGGACAACAGCAAGGAAATATTGACTCAATTTATTAGAGAGACAATAGCGAAACAGCGTCAGCTCACTTCATTCTCTTCACTAACATTTATAAACTTTACTAACAACTATGGAAGCTCTTGCAGCGTGTTTGGGCATTATTTTATATGTTTTGGCGAGAATTATAATAATTATATATATATATATATATATATATATATATATATATATATCCCTTGTATTATAGCGAAGTTTTTTGTATATAAATATATATATATATATATAAATAGGAATATACCCATCGTCCATTCAGCAATGAATTAGACTACTCTCAACTATTAACGTGTATAATGATAATATACACGCTAAAAGGTTTACCTCCTTCTAAGGAGCACCCTTAGCTCAGAGGTAGAATCGCCGTCTGAGGCCAATTCGGTCGGGTTTCAATCCTGGGTAAAAGGCAATCGGCTGTCTGTCCGTACTGATGAGCTGTGATACAGCTAAACAGATGTCTGTGGATGACTGTATATATTCACTTTTGTCAATCTCAGGGTCGATGACCTGTGAGAAAACAGCTTTTGCTTCCTGGTTTTGCTAATATTATTTACGAGTGGGCCCGTGCCGTCGAAATTGACGACAACATATTTCGATCGACACGCTCTCTAAAATGACAGCAATATATATATTAATGAATTCACTATTGAGCATCGTACATTAAGAAATAAGTAAATACAAATAATCCAAACGACTGAGCATTTCACATTCTTAGTTGTAGGAATCTATAGTTATAAAACTGTTTTAATGTACGACATGATACGAAGTGCTAAAATGTAATAGTGCTAAACTTTATTATAATTACACTTTGATTTCTTCCAAAAACCTGAAACCATACACGAGCCGCCGGAATACAACGTTAAATTTAACCTTGTGATCCGGCAGTCCGAGGAATACGCTTAAGTGTATGAAAACAGGGTAGCGGCTGGTGTAAGGGTATTAGAGCACCCAACATATAATTATAATAATATTATATATATATATTCTAAACATATGCTATTAAATATAAGAACGGCTCATGATTAAACATAATAGACATTCATTGTCTCTTATATTTAATAGCATATGTTTAGAAAATGACTTGCTGCCTCGATATACTATATATATATATATATATATATATATATATATATATATATATATATATATATATATATCTGTCTTCCTGTCACGATCAGGGATGATACCTTTGAGTAAACAGTTAACAATACTCTCAAATACTTGCCGTTACTTTAGACAGCTGAGTTACACTCGTAATTAATAGAAACGATAGAAACTAATGTCACATTTAAAGAAATGCGGTGCAGAGGAACATATTTAAACAAGAAAAATGAAAATGACCTGTATTAGTTAACGATACATATTGCTTATATTTTGCCAGTTTATCACATATACTACTTGCAATTTATAATATTTTCGCTTTATACTTCATTAAAGTTTAAATGTAAAAATCCGGTAAATTAATTCTGGCGGATTTCGCATCTTCTTTTACGATCCTATCTTATTTCGTGAGTCATTTTATCTTACACGTTAATGAGATATCATTACTAGGGAGATCAGAGAATCAGAAATTGTTAGATATTAAGTATGATTTTTTAAAAAAAATATTTTTGGAAATATATTGATAACGATTTCACAAAATTAGATATATATTCACGGATGAACAATATTTTTTCTCGCGAGAACTGCCTTCGGCTTTAAGGGTGAAAAAATGAAACGCATTGTTTGTTGGAGATAAGAAGGCTTCTGAGCATGGCAGTGTACAATCAGGTGCTTTCCAAACTGATATACCAATGCAGGTAAATAAACACACATAATCCATGATGCTAATTTGATTTACATATGCATATATGCACACAGAAGAAACGATATATGAAAAGTATCGTATATGTACTTCATTAATAAGCAAAAATATATTAAGAGATGCGATGTGTTGCAAGAATGACAGCTACTGTCTCTTAAGAAGTATTTATCCTAGCGACAAAAATGTAGCACATCAGTAACTGATTTCGAAATGAGGTTCTCTTTGAGTAATGAATCTTTAAGATGCAATCGAAAATTCTTGTTCATATCAAAGTTCAGTATTTTGGGTTAATTTCCATTGGGTTAATTATTATCATTGTCTAAATATTGGCAAAACCGTAGAAAATAGTTGGTCAGCTATATCTTGATTTATTTTAAATATTATATATATATATATATATATATATATATAAACTTATTTGTAAATGGAATTTTGTCTGTGTGTGAAAGTGTGTGTGTCCGTTGCCTATAGCCTCCGAAACGGCTGAACCGATTTTCTTGCAAATTTACACAGTTGTACTATAAGCGTCTGCGAGTGTTCTTAGTTAGGTTTGTGTCGAGATACCTCCGATAAATATCGAAAATCGATAATCGAGAAAGTCGGGTTATAGAAGGAATGGTCCGATTTTAATCAAATTTGATACACTCATAGACAATGACGTAAGCAACGATATTCAGAAGTTTCAAGGTTGCAGTTCTTACATTTGTGCAAACATTCGATAATATATATATATAAAAGGCAAGATGTATGTTTTTCTGTTTATCTGCCTATATATCTGTACTTTTTCAGCTCTTTTATTTTAGTTTTTGCTTCGCGTTGGCTCTAATTAAATATAATTATAGTTCTTTGTCTCAGCCATGATACCATTTACTCAGAGGACTTATTTAGCCTACAAAATTCAGTTTACGACGAAAGAATCTAATCTGATATCGATATCAGGAAATCAAAATTTGACTTACATCCATTCATTTTTCTTTCAGTCTACGGTATCGCTTGAACTGGAAACAACTATTGTTTTTTAGTCTTTCGTGCCAACGTGTCTTTTCGTCCAAAGTGTCTGAGCTCCATGACTATGGATAATTTTTAAAGTTTTCCTTACAAACGAGCAACGCCGGGCTATATTGCTCCTATATATATATATATATATATATATATATATATATATATATATATATATATTATATTCTTCATTCTTCTTTAAATATATTACAAACATTGTGAATCAATCTTTTTTCATCGAAACTCTTTCGATAGATGGAACGATGAAATAAGTGCTATTGACTTTGGTGGCATTATAGTAAAAACAGAATGTTTGACTTTAATACGTTCAACTGTAACTCAATTATATCGTTAGACTTTGGCCATGATTGTAGTGCATTGCTTTGTCCTAAAAACTTCATTCTTCTGGGAGTGGTTATTCTAACAGTAGTGAGAACGCACTGAATATTCATATACACATTTGATACATATACCTTTTTACATTTCCAAAGGGCAGAGAGGAGGCATATCACGACGGTAGAAAAGTGGCTGAATTCAAGCGGGCAGGTCGGGATCGATTACATTGCAGGTACTCCTCAGGGTGCGTTCGTGAACCCGAGATGAATGGCAGAAGGGTCCGGCCAGATATGACAACAGTATTCAAAGCATTGGCGGATCGGTGATTTGTATTGATTCAGGCGAGAAATACTTCTAGCCCGATGCAGTGATCCAACTTTCCTAACAGTAGATTTAGCTATTGATTCAATGTAATCATTCCACGCAAGTTCGAAAGAGGGAACGAATCCGAGGAGGCATAGTGTATTGATTTCAGGTAGACTAGCTTGAGCCATGCTAATAGGGGGCAGCAAAACTGCCTATGGTGGTTGACGGGTAGCAGCATCGTTTTTGAAACATTAAAGTTAACGAGCCATTTATAATCCCATCCAACCACTTATTGGAGGTCCTTCTAAATAACAGTAGTGAAGTAATCTTTGTTCGCTTTGGTAGAATTCTGACTCGTGCGATAGTAAATCCTGGTGTAATCTGCGTAAATTCCTGCCTATAATACGATCATATCAGTGAGATCTTTGATGAAAATCAGAAAGAGCGTTGGACCTAGGATAAAGACCTTTGGTGCAGCCGCGTTCATGACATAGGATCTGGATTCATGCACATTCAAACGACCTTGATGATGCTGTTTGATAAAAAAGATTAGATCAAACTAGGAAAACGGTAGCGTGCCAGACCTTAGCAAATGCGTTTGAAATATTCAGGGCAATATCTCGAGCTTCGAAGTTCTTAGCGAATGCCAGGTCTATGTACTCACTGATAGCCTTAGCATATCAGCAGTAGACCTGGTAGATCAGATGTCATATTCTCTGACCTAGAATAATTCATAGACCGTGAGATGTGGAACTATGTCAGCATTGATGTTAGCCGCGAAAACTTTACAAAATATTGGCAGGAGGGCAATAATTCGAGGGGCTTCATGGCTCTGCTGGTTGCTTAAATAGAAAAACCACACAACTTCCACCTGGAGGGCTTTTGTAATTCATGTTCCAATAAATTAGAATAACTCAAATTTATCAGTAGATATAATATGCTTTCTTTTCATTCTAGAGCACACATTAAATTATTATTTGAAACAGAAAGTTTAAAATGACTTAATTCGTTTTAAATGTGCCTGAAAATAAAACAATATAGGGTGCATTTAAGACACTTTATTCCTATTGTTACGATGAAAGCAAAAATGCCTTGACAGCAGCAAAAATTCATGCTGTATTGAGTTAAGCTGAGTTAAGGGACGTAAATTTATGGAAGAGTTTCGCTACGTTCAGAGTTGACGATTCTAGCTTTTTTGATGAATATTCTCAGAGAGCCTGCTACTCTAGAGATGGTAAGAAAATAAACCGCATTACAAGACATTATTTTGGTTTTCGTTTTAATTTTACTTGAAAATAAGCATGAACTTTTCAGACAACCAAATATATATTTAGAAAGGGTGGAAAAGTAAGAAAAAAAGAAGGACAGAGACGAAAGGAGAACTCCCCATAGCAGAAGCATTTCGCTATCTTAGAGACTTGATCAAACTAAATGCAACGATGTTATATTTATATAAACGAGGAAAAATATGTTATAAGAATGCTTATAAATATTCATCAGGTCAGCCGAATTGTTATAAAACTCATAGTATTTGCCAAGTGACATTGTTCAATGCATAAAAGACGAAGGTGAAAAAATGTTTTTTAATTATTTTTAATGCAAATTAGCATTCATGTAATTTTGTTTGAGATTAATTGACGTGTTACATGTTTAAAAAAAAGAAAAAACCATGAACTCATGAATTTAAACATTTTCTCTTCGTTTTTTTAATTCCTATAGCTTTTTAGATTGAAATAATTATAAATCTTTTCAGAAAAAGAAATATTTGAAAAAATCTAGAAGAGAGATATATATTATGATAAATTTCGATAGTTGTTTTTGATTTTGTTTGCATTTATTTCATAAAATGTTTTATAATATCCATTTTATTTTTGTAGATTCTTAATTATATTTCTACAAGTTTCAAGAATGTATTCTGAGTAGATGTTCTGCAAATTTTATCTATATATCTATATATATATATATATCTGCGTGGGAATTACTGTTGTTATGAGCATTTTTGGTTCTGAATATATGCATAATATTTTTGTATGTGTTTAAATTCAAATCAAAATTCTCATTGCAGCTGTTATATATATATATATATATATATATATATATATATTAAGCAAAATTATAGAGATTAATGAAATACTGAAATAGAATTAAAAATCTAAATATTAAATTTATCTGTTTTAATATAATTTTTCTGATGTAATGGATACACGTACTTCAGTAGATATTCTGTTTTTCATATGGCATTAATTTAATTTTATATATATTATTTATATCCCTGCCTATCAAGATTTCTAAAAAAAATAATTATATATATATATATATATATATATATATATATATATATACTGTTTAATTAAAAACAGAACATATACTCTCGAATCCCTGGACCAGTCTTTCATGTGCTTCCATCTCTCACTTTTAAGCTTTGTTAGCTATCTCTTCTTCCTTTACCGCTACCCCTCCTCCTCTGACTGTTCGGTACTTGACAACATCTCTGACAATATCGACAAAGCCATTTCTTCGCACCCATCTGCCCATATTTTCGTGTTTGGCGACTTTAACGCCCACCACACTAACTGGCTGGAAACTCTATAACCGACCCTGCTGGTGTCCACACATTTAATTCTTCGATCTCCCAATCCCTTACGCAATAGACCTAATGAAATGGACTCGCTACTAGACCTCTGCTTCACTTCTACCCCAAATTCTTGCTCCACCAGACAGCTCTGCCCTCTCAGAAACTCTGACCATGCCGTAGTTTCTGTCAACATCTCGTTCCACTCCACCCCTACCCAAGAAACACAGATCAAGAGAATATCCTCCTGCTATCAAAGAGGAGACTGGGATTCGTTCCGTGGGTTCCCCTGCGACGTCCCTTGGAACAATATTTTTAGTCTTGCCATCGAAGACTGTGCATCAGAGGTATCCTCCTGGGTTAAGGCTGGCATCGATGCATTCCTCCCTCCCAGGAAATTTCAGGTTAAATCCCATTCGTCTGCCTGATTCACGCCCGCTTGCTCGGCCGCCAATGCCCACCGGAATCACTTTTTTCGGCTTTATCGTAGCCACGTGTCGGCCCAAAACAGGCGCCTCAGCTCGTAATAAGTGTAAAAAGATACTTAACGAAGCTAAGATGCTGTTTTCTGCAAGGATGAAGTAGCGCATAGCATCCTCCAAGTTCGGTACCAAAAACTACTAGCGCCTCTGCAAAAGCGTGCTTAGCAAGAGTAAGTCCTCAATAACCCCACTAATAAACGAGTTTGAGGTCCTCACCTCCTCAGCGGATAAGGCTGAATGCTTTGCGCACAGATTCTCGACCAATTCGAGTCTGGATTCGTCTGGAATCCATACACCCGATTTCCCATCTAGAACTGAGCCCCAATTGAATGACGTTCACATCACGCCCTCGCTGATTTCTAGCATAATCTCAAAACTGGACCCTCAAAAACGAGTGGTGGGGAGGAATCCCAATCATAGTTTTGAAGAATTGTGCCCCTGAACTCTCCTCTATCCTTTCTAATCTCTACAACCTCTGCCTATCTTCCTCCTGATTTCCTGCCTGTTGGAAGTCTTCTTCTGTGGTTCCAATATTCAAGAACACTGGTGAACCATCGGACCCCGCAAATTACCGCCCCATCAGCCTTCTTCCGATCTTCAGCATAATGTTCGAAGCCATTATCAATGCCGAGATCGTTCAGCATCTCACCGCCCTCGGGCTCCTCTCTGACAAACAGTATGGTTTCCGCTTCACCAGGTCCACTGCTGATATGCTAACGACCATCACCGAGTATATATACCAAGCTCTCGACAAGAATGCTGAAGCCCGAACCGTCGCCTTGGATATCTCTAAAGCATTCGACAGAGTATGGCATGCCGGCCTTCTATGGAAACTGCGAAGCTATGGCATAACTGGACTTTTCTTGGACTTAATCCGGTCATTCCTCTCTAACCGCACAATGAAGGTGGTATTAAACGGACATACCTCCCAGAACTACCCTACAAACGCGGGTGTACCCCAAGGCTCTATCCTAGGTCCTACGCCCTTTCTAATCTATATCAATTATCTCCCCGATACCATAAGATCACAAGTAGGCATGTACGCTGCTGATACCACAGTTTACACTCGCCTCGATCAAACATCTGGTGTTGGTGACAAGGCGAACCTCGCTGCCGAGCTTGAGAAGGACCTCCAATCCGTGCGTAAGAAATGGCTCGTAAAATTCAATTCTTCCAAAACGAAGCTGCTGTCAATTAACCACCACAGACAACCGCACCTCCCTCCCATTAGCATGGAATAGGCTTGCCTTCCAGAGAGTAAATCACTACGCCTACTTGGTCTTATACTCTCAGCGGACCTCAAGTGGAATGACTACGTCGAATCCATTGATAAATTCGCAGCGATGAAAGTCGGTTCTCTGTGCAGGGCCCGGAAATTTTTCCCGCCTGAATCTATCCTGCAATTATATAAATCCACCATCCGCCCGTGTATTGAGTACTGCTGCCACATCTGGTCGGGTGCCCTTCTATTATCCTCGGGGTTCTTGACAAAATACAGCGAAGTAACTGTAATGTGATTGATACTGACAGGCTGACCGCCTGCAGTATCTCTCTCACCAGCGTGACGTGGCATCCCTGTGCCTCTTCTATAAATACTTTCATGGCTTCTGCTCTGATGAACTTAAATCACTGGTGCCCCCTGGATGTGAATTTGCACGAGATACTAGATTGGCAACAAGGTCGGACCCTTTTAAAATGAAACCGATGAAATGTAACCGCAATTTCTACTCCAACAGTTTCTTTCCTCGCACTTAGAGCCTGTGGAATTCCCTACCGTATGCTTGCTTCCCCGACGGCTACAACCTTCAGGAGTTTAAAAGTAAGGTCAATAGACAACTTCTAACACACTAACTCACACCCAATCTCTCCAACTCTCTCCCTATGTACATCCTAAGTCGTCTATCACCCTCCTTCTGACATTTCCTATAGCCATTCCCATACAACTATTATTCGCAACACATTAGTGTGGATAAGACTTCTATTTGCTTTTGTCCAGAATCGGAACTCGACCGATTCTGTGTCATTCGGAGTCTTCACTCTCTAGCCACAAGCGCTTGAAATGTAAGAAGAAAAATTTTAGCGTGTTATATACAAGCGATATATACACGCGTCAATCACCGCAAGAAATCAATTCATAGCTTGATAGTAACGCGTAAATCACAGAAGAGTTAAATGATTTTCAAATGTTCCTCTCTAGAGAGCTCAAACGTAATGAGAGCGTAATATATTAGTCATGCACATTTAAGCCTGTTTCGCTGTTTCACAGCTCATCAGTGTGTCAGACATCCACTGTCCGGGATGGAACCTCGACTGATTTAGTGTCAGACGGAATCTCTACTCCCTAATTTTTATATATATACATATATATATATATATATATATATATATATATATATATATATATATAATCTTATTTAAATATTTTATACACATTATCTGTGAATTAATCTTTTTTCTTCGAAACTCTTTCGATAGATGGAATGATAAAGTAAGTGCTATTGACTTAGGTGGCATTATACCAAAAACACAATGTTTGAATTTAATACATTCAAATATAACTTAATTATATCATTAGACATTGGCCATGATTGTTGTGTATTGCTTTGTCCAAAAACTTCATTCTTCTGAGAGTGTTTATTCTAACAGAAGTGAGAACGCACTGAATATTCATATATATATTTGATACATACATCTTTTTACATTTGTAAGATGCAAAGAGTAGGCATATCACGTCGGTAGAAAAGTGGCTGAAGTCAAGCTGGCTGGTCATGATCGATTACATTCCAACTTCTCCTCAGGGTGCGCTCTAGAACCCGAGATGAATGGCAGAAGGGTCCGGCCAGATATGACAACAGTATTCAAAACATTGGCGGATCGCTGATTTGTATATCTGCAAGATTGATTCAGGCGAGAAATACTTCCAGCCCGATGCAGTGATCCAACTTTCCTAACAGTAGATTTAGCTATTGATTCAATGTATCCATTCCACGTAAGTTCGGATGAGGGAACGAATCCGAGGAGGCATAGTGTATTGATTTCGCGAAGACTAGCTTGAACCATGCTAATAGGGCGCAGGAAAACTGCCTATGGTGGTTGACGGGTAGCAGCATCGTTTTGGAAGCATTAAATTTTATGAGCCATTTATAACCCCCTTTCAACCACATATTAGAGGTCCTTCTAAATAACAGTAGTGAGGTAATCTTTGCTCGCTTTGGCAGATTTCATCAAAGATCAAACTAAATGCAACGATGTTATATTTATATAAACGAGGAAAAATATATTGTAAGCACCCTTATAAATATTCATCAGGTCAGTCGAATGGTTATATAACTTATAGCAGTTGCAAAGTAACACGATTCAATGTCTCATAAATAAAAGTGAAAAAACGTTTTTTTTTATATTTTAATGCAATTCAGCATTCAAGTAATTTTGCTTGAGATTAATTTATGTGTTACATGTTTAAAAAAAAACATGTACTTATGAGTTTAAACGTTTTCTGATCATTTTTAAAATTCTTATACCTTGTTGGAATGAAAAATTATAACTTTCCAAGAAGAGAAATATTTGAAAAAATGCAGAAGGCAGATATATATTATGATAAAATTCGGTGGTTGTTTTTAATTTTGTTTACATTTATTTGAAAAATTGTTTTGTAATATACATTTTGTTATTATAGATACTTAATTATATTTCTACATGTTTTAAGAATGGATTCTGAGTAGAAGTTCTGCCAATTTTTTATATATATCTGCGTCGGAATTACAATGGTTAAGTGTATTTTTTTGTTTTGAATAAAAAATATTTTTGTATGTGTTTAAATTCAAACGAAAAGTCTCATTGCTGCTGTTATATATATATATATATATATATATATATATTAAGCAAAGTTATAAAGATTAATGAAATAATGAAATAGAATTAAAAATCGACATATTGAATTTATTTATTTGAATATAATTTTTATGATGGAATAAACACACGTATTTCACCAGATATTCTGTTTTGCATATTATTTAATTATATATATATATATATATATATATATATATATATATATTATTTATATCCCTGCCTATCAAAATGTCTTATAAAAATTATATATATATATATATATATATATATATATATATACTGTTTAATTAAAAACAGAACATATACACTATTACAATTATCGATTAAAAATGTCCCCCCCTCAAAGAAAAAGAATTGCGTATCTGTTAGTCATTCCCATGCAAGCATTATTCGCAACACATTTGTGTGGATAAAACTTCCATTTCCTTTGGGCCAGAATCGAAACTTGACATATTTTATGTCAGTCGGTATCTCCGCTCTCTAGCCACAAGCGTTTGGAAGGTAAGAGGAAAAATCTTAGCGTGTTATATACAAGCGATATATACACGCGCCAATCACCGCAAGAACTCAATTCATAGCTAGACAGTAACGTGTAAATCGCAGAATAGGTAAATAATGTTTTTAAAATGTTCCTCTCTAGAGAGCTCAATCGTAATGGGAGCATAATATATTTGTCATGCATATTTAAGCCTGTTTCGCTGTGTCACAGCTCATCAGTGTGCCAGACATCCACTGTCCTAGATCGAAACTCGACTGATTTAGTGTCAGACGGAATCTCTACTCCCTAATATATATATATATATATATATATATATATATATATATATATATTCTTACCCTCTCTGTATATATATATATATATATATATATATATATATATATACAGAGAGGGTAAGAATATTCTGTTTCATGATAAACATAACCGACGGGACATATCAGTTGTCATTTTCACGACCATTTAAGTATACAAGTGATCGATATGCGGCATTTCTACCGTTATATACGCAGTTGAGTGGTGGTCAAATATCATAGACAGTTCAAGTAAAGGGAGTTAACTCAGTTATACGGAAGTAGCATGGCTCATGTTTTGAAAACAATTTTCCTTAGTGATCAAAATAAAGCGATTTTTTCGAAAGTATAATCACCTGAAGACGGTAATCACTTTCCACGTCGTGAATATGAATAAGACAATAAAGATGAGAAGAATAATCTGAATAATGTAAATACTACCTAAGAATTATAGCCAAAATCTTGGTTCTGTTGGTGGTCGGTAACGAATGTGTTTTGAATGATTATAGGGTCTATCGAATTTGAATAATTTTAGATCCGGTTGCATTTTTGCTATAAATAGTGTTGTTTTGTAACTTTTTAAAAGATTATTATTAATTGTTTTATCGTTTGTTGCTATTATGATTATTGTGTTTATTTTTGCGCTGGTGTTTTCTTGAATTGTTTAATATTTAATTAATTTATTCATTTACATGAATTTTGTTCTGTTATTTTGAAATCACAAATACGTAATAAAATACATTAATAAATAACTATTCTTAATGTATATTTCAACATTTTTGTAAAAACATGTTATATTGAGCAAAGACGATAATGAAGATTTCATATATATATGTATATATATATATATATATATATATATATATATATATATATATATATATAAAGTTCTCCTTCGAATCAAATGATAACTTGAACCCATACACTTTAAATAGAACTTGGATATATCGTTTACATTTCATCGAATGCACTCTGCTTCATTATAATCATTGATGAAAGGCTAATCTCTGACTCAAATTAGTTTTCTAGAACCATGTAAGTATTTAGATTAGTCTACTTTTAGTCTTTTCAATAAACATTTATCTAATAAATGCCAATGATGATGTCGCTTCGAGCCACGTTAAGCGATAAATTCAATCGAAGGCATTTAACGATACCGAAACAAACAGGAAATATATTTTAGGATATCTTAACTAGATTTGAATAATTCCAATTTATGTTCAATTTTGTGGGCCATAACTAATAGAAGATTCACTATCTAAAAATGGACAATGAATTCAAATATCTCTTAACGGTATATTCACAAGTCTCCTGGGAATGTTCATGAACGAGGTTACAATATCAAGGTTCGATTCGACGATTTCCTCTAAGATTAAATTTGCTTAATATTTCTTGAAGTAGTGTTTGTTGAATCTTTGGCAAATAAATTCTTGTATATATATATAACTTCTAAAGCAGTTTTTTCATAAGGTTTTTTTTGTGTTTTATTTCTATGTTTAATATATTTTTCTTTTTCAGTTGTACGTATATACAGGTCGTACATAGTCGCATCTGAATATATTTACAATGAAATGTGATATATATTTTTTTAATCTATACGTATTTACTTGGTAAAATGAATAGATAAATATTAGTCATTTATATTTGAGTCTATAAAATTTTACCAGGAAAACAATAAATAAATATCGGCCATATATACCTGAAAAAAAAAAGCAAATTTAATTTGTTTTGGGATAGATAATTATCGGTAGTTTGCATTTAAATATGTAAGCATTTAATAAGTTTAGAGAGGGGAGTCTTAGTACTTTGGCCTACAATTTTGTTAGTTTCAAGAAGCATCAAATATTGGCAATTTATTTATTAGTTTGTAAGAACCTACTTGATTCGGGGACATATAAATATTAGTCGGTGATTGTTGTATCATTATGCAATTCTTTAGGTTGCGAACAGGTATATATTTGTCGTGTATGTACGATTATAAAGAGTAGTTAGCTTAAGGATAAAAAATATAGTCATTTATATTTTAGTCGACTATTATTTTCTTTGATTAGATTTATATACATGTTTGTCTTTTATTTGTGTTGATTTTAAAGACGGAAAAACTCAGGATTAATCAAGAGCCAGCTCAATAAATGTGGTGTCCCGAAAAATCACCTTGGAGAAGAAATCCCAAGAAATAAATAATTTAGAAAATAAAATGAAATCTAATTGAGTGCAATAAGTAGAAGTGTACTGGAATTAAGTCTACGCTCGCGGTGAAGAGAGACATCCGCTACAAGTGTCAAATGACGGTCATTCAAGTGGTATACAGCGCGTAAAATTGTATTTACATTGTTCATGAATAGTTAAATAATAAATACATATAATTTTTCTTTTAACTATCCTTCCTCGCATTTTTAAATATAAATCTCTATGGCAATGTTTTATCTTCGTTACAACGGTTGAGGTTTCTTTAACTTTTATGTCCGCTACAACATAGACGATCTTAGCTATCCACAATTTTCTGTCCTTTAGAGCTCTTAATAAATTATGTTTTTGTTATTTCTCCTAAACCCTGTTTCACTATCTATTTAGTTGATTAAGTTATATTATAAGTGGTGTTCATCTTTTCCTTTTCTTTCTATACTGTGAGTTGCAGTTTTACCAAGCCTTCCTCTCTTATTATGTACTTGTTATGGGAATACATACCTATTCCTCAGATAATGGACTCTCCTTCTTATATTAATAAGAGTTAACAGGAAGTTCTTGAGGAAATCCATTGGAGTTCAGTAGAAATACTAGGCAGTTGATCTTAGTCAGCAGGTAACCGAATACTAAAGAGTCAGCTTTCAGTGGAAGATTGCCAATTTCCTAACATTTTGGGTACGTTAAGACCATTAGCGTTGTGAGGGAGTTACCCACTTAATAATGACATATTCTTTGCCTATATTAACCGACAGTTTATTACTCTCGATGATGTGTGCAGGAGTGAGAGAGAGACTTTCGTGAGGACACACACGTGTGGAGTGAGCAAGGGCGACAGACACTCTGGTTCCCAGTACGACTTTAGTTTAGCGCAAGCTATTATTACTTTCCTCTTTATATCGCTTTGTATCGCTTTGTATTTGTTTTATTTCTTCTTGACGTAATATATGTTCTTGAATCTACCCCCCTGTTGACTTATTATTTGATGGTCCTATACCGGGTTCATATCAACTGGCGACGAAGATTAGAATAATTCACGCAGCTTCGAACAACTCATGCCGACAGGAAAATACGTTTTTTCAACTCAGTCGCCATATTAACGAGCGACAAATATATAGGAATTGACCCAAGAAAATCAAACATTTTCTCTTTGACTACTATCGTCACATATCAAGTAGCAAATACAGAAATTGCGAACATCAACGGTCGAATGTGGATTTCAGGTACCAAGCAATGGCCTCCCCTCACAAATAATCGGTCAAAAAACGTGAAGTATCAAGAAAGGAAAAATATTCACTCCATCTAAAATAAAATGCAACTAATAAAGAAAAAAGAAAAGGAAGAAATTAAAAGTCGAAAAAATTATCTACAAGCTCGGAACGGCGTCACAGAAAAATCTGTAAGTAGATCTCTTTCTTTTGAACGTACGGCTTACGAAAAGAAAACTGTAAATTCAGTTAGTGTTTTTTTCTCTTGTGTTTACAAAAAAATTGGTCGTGTTGAGTTTGAAAAAATGGAAGACTTAAAAAAGTAATAATTCAACTAATGTAAACTCAGGTGGATGAACAACAAAAAAAAACGACGAGAAATTGCAACAACAACAACAATTATTTATGGAGATATATGAACAACAGATGGATTTGCAAGAGCAAATCTTTAAAAAGACTGAAGAACTACAAAATAAAATTGAAAAGTTACTTTTTATACTATTAAAAGACATACTGCTTTTTCTCTAAGTGCTATCTGAAGCACTATGGAAACTTTTGAGAATGTACCGGAAGACGAAAAAACCTTTGACGCTTATTATAGGCGGTACGAAAATTTATTTAACGTCGACTGGAATAAATGGCCAAATTCTAAGAGAGCGCGGTTATTACTAAGGAAGTTAGGTACAGCAGAACACAGCAGGTTTATTGGTTTTATTCACCCCAGCAAAACTACAGATCTGGAATTCTCAGAAAAAGTCAAGCTACTGCCAGAATTATTTGGCCCGAACACATCATTTTCTTTTATAAAAGATGGAAATGTCTTAACTTATTCAAAGAAGATCAGCAAGACTAAAATTTGCCGCTACGGTACGTAAATACGTTAACGATTCCAAACTAACTGAATTAATTGCTGATGAATTTAAATGCCTAATTTTTGCTCAAGGTTTGGTCCCAACCTAAGACGCGGAAGTAAGACGTAGATTTCTAACAAAACTAGAACATGAGCCAGATTTAACCCTCCAAAAATTAGCAGAAGACTGCCTGAGGGTAGTATCTGTAAAAAGTGACTCGAGGAATATGGAGGAGTCAAGAGTCGCTCATATATAAAAAATTCTGAACAAATCAATTATGAACAGATCAAAACGTCACTCCTTGGAAAGAAAGAAAAGAAAATATCGTGACAAACGCACTATAAGACATGGAAATTCACCGCCAGGTCCATGCTACATTTGCGGAAAATTACACTGAATGAGGTTTTTCCCTCCAGAAAGGTAAAAAAATGCCAGAATTGCTGTAAAGCTGGTCGTTTAACAGCAAAACGCTACTATGCAAAAAATCCAAAAGAACAAAAAATAAAATCAAACAGACGCTGTCAAGCAATAACGTAGAAGGAAATTTGCGAAAATATGTGATAGTGAAAATATTAAAACAATTAAATTCCAGCTGTTCAGTGGATCTGACTTGACGATCATAAATTTGCATACATGGCAGCGACTAAAAAATACAACATTATTGAAAAGTAACACAACGTCACGCTCAGTGCCAGGTGAAAAAATACACATTTTAGAAGAAGTATTT
The DNA here is from genome assembly GCA_037127315.1 of Ascarosepion bandense. Taxonomy (NCBI): domain Eukaryota; kingdom Metazoa; phylum Mollusca; class Cephalopoda; order Sepiida; family Sepiidae; genus Ascarosepion; species Ascarosepion bandense. Next base: position 4,497,149 of record JBBBDQ010000122.1, on the reverse strand, counting down.
ATTGCAGTAACTTGAAATGGAACAACAAAACAATTGAGGGCATATGTGATGAAAAATACTGAAAATTTGATCGGTACAGATTGGATTGAAAAGTTCAATTTGTGGGACTCTCTAATGTGTATGTTCTATCGAAAAATAGAAATTACAACGTCCAAAATTGAAGAACTGAAACTGGAACTAAAGGAAACATTACCGGAAGTGTTATCAGGTGGCTTAGGGAAATGCACTAAGCTAAAAGCTCAATTCAAATAAACGATAATGTACATCCCGTATTCAAAAAGGCAATCACACTTCCTAGAAAACGGTTACTCTTCTGGCGAAAAAGTACTTTTTAAAGTATACAAAAATAATATGACTTTTTTGAAAGTGGGCATTATAAAACAAAGAGTGGGAGGCCTAGTCTACATGATACAATGTCCCACAAATATACATAAGCGCCACCAAAATCAAATAAGACAACTGACATAAATGATTCACCACCATCAAATTAAGAGCCAATAGATATCATATTCGAGGATTTTGATCTCGAAATACACCAGGCTTTACCCAAAAGAAGGCGATCTGGCAAGAAAAGGAAGTACACAGATCCCTTGATCGTCGATCCTGAACGAAAAAATATTAAAACAGCTTTTCGGGGAAAAAGCTCTTGGAAGTGGGTGTGTGGGGGTGGTACCCACTTAATAATGGACTCTTCCTTGCCTATATTAACCGACAGTTAATTATTCCCGAGGACGTGTGAAGGAGTGAGAGAGAGACTATCGTGAGGACTCTCTTGTGGAGTGAGCAAGGGCGACAGAGACTCTGGTTCCCAGTACTTCAGTTGAGCGCAAGTTATTATTACCTTACTCTTTATATCTCTTTGTATCTCATTGTATTTATTTATATTTTTCCTTGACGTAATATATGTTCTCGAACCTACCACCCTCTTTTCTTAATATTTTATGGTCCTATACCGGGTCCATATCAATTAGCAACCGACATAGTACAATTATAACCTTCAGTGCGAAAACTTCCCCACAGCAGTACTCTAGAAATTTCAATGTTATCTTTCTTATGTTAAGTATACATTTGCTTTTTGCTTCCCTAAACTACCTCTTGGTATACACGTTAGAACCATGCTATTTGCACATTTCTATAAAACCAAATTCATATTGTTTGATGTGTCTTCTTTATCTTTGAGAAGATTGTTCAGTATTCCCAAAAATGCAGAAAGAGAGATAAGACATAAAAATTTAGTAATTTTTTTCCCTGTTCCTAGCAAAATTTCTCTGTTTTTCAGTCTTCAGTTTAGCTTCTGGAACACAAATTTTGCCCTCGGATTTCAGTTTTTATTATATGTTAAGAGAATATCACTTCCTATATATTTAAATGTTTGTGGTAGTTCTTTGTATCTCCGATATACAAATCGAAATTTTAAGACATCTATGTACTACCAACGATGCATTCTGTCTTGTGGTTGATGCGTAATGCATTCTTTTCTCTTGCTTTATGTTGGGGAATAGTTTTCTCGCTGAAGGTTATAATCGTGTTATGTCGGTTGCTAATCGACTCAACGTACCCAATATGTTCGGAACTTGGTTATCTTCCACTGAAAGCTGTCTCTTTAGTATTCAGTTAACTGCCAAATAATATCAACTGCCTAGTAGTTCTACTGACTTCAAATAGAAGTTAAAAGAATTCCTATGAACTTCCCGTTAACTCCTATTAATATAGGAGGGAGAGTCCACACAAGCAAAAAAAACCCTGCTACGTCTATCAGACATGTTCTGCGACCGCACCTCTCTTTTCATTGGTTCCAGATTGCAATAAACTTTATTGTAACGTGATGGGCGCAGTTGAATGAGACACTTCTTGTACCACCAAAGTTAAACTGAAAGCAAAATGTATGACAGCATTCAATAATTTAAACTATCCAGAAGCGTCATTAATGATAACTAAGTTGTCTGGATCTCGTGTTTGAAGATAATGGCGATTATATTGAATAAAAATACTCTTTAGTGTTTCAAGATAATTTGCCTACTGAAAAAGACTTGGGTTCGTTTTTATACTCAACACATTGAGTGTAATATTTACTTACGTAATAGAACAAAGTCGATTGTGTTTATGCGGCAATTTATTTGATGTTACGCTGCGAGAACCAACAAGACAC